>CAIGQZ010031573.1:18948-34940 GCA_903798205.1 Danio tinwini | reverse complement strand
ATAAATAAATAAATAAATAAATAAATAAATAAATAAATAAATAAATATTATCTATGCTTTAGAAGAGTTAACAAAATTAAATTGTGCAAAAAGATTCTGTCTGGTGGAATTGATCTGATTTTTGTTTTTTGTTTTTTCTGTGAAGAAACATTGTCTATTTGATTATTATTTTTTTTTTTTTTGTGTGTGTGTGTGTGTGGTGATGCTGTCTGTTCGTGTCCCAGTAAGTGACAGTATTCATCACCATTGTAACTATGTTTAGGAGTGTGTTGAAGTGTTTTCAGTCAATCTTACCAATGTTTGCTGTACTGTATATGATGTTGTAATGTTTAAAAAATCAAACAACCTTTAAAAATACTTTTATTACTGGAAGTCTTTCACCTGTCAATCAATTTTTTTAGCATGAATTAGTCATTTTGTGTTTGAACGACACATAAGAAACCTTAAGAAAGAGCAAACAGCTGTGCTAAAAGGTGCACACTCATTTACCCTGACACCACCAATTAACAGTAACAAAGATAGACTAATTTGAATTAATTTAGCTGCATTCAGTGCTCATAGGTTGCACTTATACACATTCAGTTTTTGTTCTCTCTTTCTCCATGTCATATTTTTATTGGTTTACAAAGCCATTCTTTATGGTTCTTGAATTTGATTGGTTGATAGACATGCAATATTCTGCTAGTACACACACTGCCTGTGTGTGTGTGTGTGTGTGTGTGTGTGTGTGTGTGTGTGTGTATCCGTGCGTGCATGTGTGTGTGTTACTCCACCCACAGCTAGTGCCAAGTAGAGAACTATACTCACTGTAGTTTGATAATACCGCGACTGTTGGACCACAGTGTGTATTTTTTATACTTTTTAGGTAAAAATGTGATAATTTAGATTTCAAATATGTAGTTTATTTAACTATTTGAAATTGTGTTTGGATTATTTTGGAGACACTTATTCTGGAGACAGATGAATGTCTGTATAGTTGTCCACTGTGAAATGTAATTAGTGTTTGCCTTCATCTAAAAGGAACATTTGAAGAGTTCAGATGCAAAAACCTCTAAATGTCATATGAATCTTTCTTCTAAAATTTGCAATTTGCAATTTTATCAGGCTCCTGTGTGTAGGTTCAGTAATATCACTTTTATGGCAAATAATAAGTTATTTTCATGGTCTTTAAAGTGAAATAACACAAGATAAAACAAAGGAAGCTGAGAAAAAGGTTAATTTTCGATCAAAATTTCAGATGGCACTTAGAGGTTTTTGCATCTGAACTCTTCATTTGGTCAAAATCATCTATTAGTTATATTAGCTCCAAATCAAAAATGCTTGACTGGAATGCTGTACAGCTTATGGTGAATAATAACTTGATCAACGTTCTTTTAACTGTTTTACTTAGTATATTCATATTGTTGTTTGTTAAATTGTACTGTATTGTTCAGTTCAGTATGACATTTGATAATAGAACTTTTTAATAAAATAGTAATATTTAATAGAAAATGGTTTGTATTAAAACATTGGAGCAGTACTGATTGGTGGTTGACTTTACATTGTTTCACTATCAGATAGCAATAGGGATTGTGTAATATTCTTTCAGTGTATAATTCGTTCAGTCTTTAAGGGAGCTTTTAGCAAACACTTTCCTCAGCGAACGCCTTGCATGTGAAAGGGACTAGTGATTCCTTGTTGTAGAAGTTCTGAAGTCATTTAAACCAAGGGTGTCTATACTTTTTACTACAAATTGACTACTGTAGGAGATGAACAGAGGACGTTCAGCAGAACATGAAGCAGATGGATGCTTGATAGATCTTTCAAAATGTCAGTGCAAATATGAATGGAATAGCAATACACGATACACAAGATTAAATTATGAATGTCAGTCAATTTTCCTCTACAACCCAATTTTAATGTTAATTTAGATTTTTTTTCTATCTTGAATTAATAGGTGTTTTTGATCTAAAAATATAAATAATTAAATATTATATATATATATATATAATAATATTTAATAATTGTAATAATAATAATAATAATAATAATAATAATAATAATAATAATTATTATTATTATTATTAATAATAATTATAATAATTATTATTAATAATAATTATAATAATTATTAATAATAATAATTGTACTTCTGCTGCAAATCACCCATTTTAAGTAGGTTTCAATCATGATAAAGTAGAAACTCTGCACATGCCATTTGCTTTTCCGTTTCTGCCAAAGCCTACATTTTATTCTGGCTTGTGATCATGTTTATTTCTTCGATTCTGACCTAATTTACACATCAAAGTTGAGAGCGGAGGAAGAACAGTTCCAGTAAAACAAGATTAGCCTAAAATCACATGAAAAAGTGGTGCGTTTCCCACTGTTTGAGACTCTGTAATGGTTCTCTTTATCTTCTGTTGACACTCACTGTTAATTACTGGACGTAATTGATAGAGCCGGGCTGTGGATATGCATTCTTCACCCAGGATTGCTTAGGGTCCTGAGGTTGGATTTAGGAGTGTGTCATGGGAGGAGTCCAGCTGGGTCTCTGTCAAAACAGTGACATTTTTGTTCTGATTCATTGTTTTTATACCATCAGAAGAAACAGCACATTTATTAGAGTCATGACTCAAACCTGTACTAAAATTTACATCTGTTGCTTCCATGATATATACACTGTAAAACCCCAAAAGTTAAGGTAACTTAAACTATTTAAGGAAACTGACTGCAACAAACCATTTAAGTTCAAAAACTAATTCTAATGAGTACTGTGAACTTAATTAATTTGAGTAAGCAAAGCAATTTGAGCACAGTAAAACCTGATAAATGAAGAGAACTCAAACCAACTGAGTACTGTAAAACCCAATATGTTAAGGCAACCCAAACCGTTTGAGGAAACCAATTGCTACAAATTATTTGAGTAAATACTAATCTATAAGAGTACTCTTAGCTTACTCCATTTAAGTTAAAGTAATGAGGTATTAACTGAGTTCAAAACTCTTTTCAAATGAGTAGAATTAACTTTCAGTGAATTTTGAGTTTACAACACTCATTTTATTTGATAAAGTTGACTGTTGGGGTTTACAGTGTAATATTTTCTGTATTCAAGTGGACACGAAGACTGATACTGTACAAAGTACTTATGACAATGTTACACACTTAAACACAGTGTAGTTAATATGCAAGCTTTATTTACATTCAGCAATCATCATGTCTTAAAGCGCAAACATTTTAAATAGCTTGTATTTTCATATTTCTTATATAATTACACATTCGATTGAAATATTAAGATATTTTATGAATGTGTATTTTTTGTATATTTTACCAGGCAAATAAAATAAATATTAATGTTTAAAATATAGCAGTAATCATGTTTTTCAATTTCAAACATCTTTAAACTATTTTTATTCACTTCACTTCAAATTACTGAGCTAATATTTAGTTACATAGTCATTATTTTTGATAACTGCTATACATCCGTGTTGCATCAATTTAAAACTTCTGACTCCCAGAAATAGGTATTTTAGTAAAAACAAACTACATCTGTCAGTTCCCTTTTGCCCCATTTCCACTGAGTGGTATCTTACAGTGTGGTTCAGTACACTTTTATGGCCATTTCCACTGTAAAAAGGTACCAAAAAGCCACTTTTTACCACTTTTTGGGTACCCTTTGCAAAGGGTACCTAGCACATCAAAAGGGTACCAAAGTCGGAGCTAGATACGCAGCTGAACACTATTGGTTTACAGAGATGCGTCTCTAGTGCACACAAGCAGGGGAATGAAAACAAAAGAACCGACATTTTTAAATACAGAGTCGAGACATTACATCGTAATGTAACTATAACATCTAATAACATGCCATGGTTGACCCAAGCTTAAACAAACCTTGTTGCCATTTTGATGAACAGCCAGGAAGAACAAAATCTGCCATGTCCTGTTTTTGTTTTACAAGGCTGTCTACACTGCATATTTTAGATAGTAGATTTAACTACTTTAGAGTTAAAATTAACACTCCCTCAGAGTTTATATGGGAACCACTATAAAAGTGTTGAAATACCACTTTTAAAAGAGTTAACATTATCAACACTCAGAGAGTGTTAACTAGCAAACTCTTATGGTGTAAAATATTAACACCACAACGGATTAACTGAACACCACTCAGTGTTATGTTTTAACACTCTTAGGTCAATTTTTCAACACTGCACCAGTGTTCACCAGTGTTCTTTTGAAAGAGTTAACATTATCACCACTCCGAGAATGTTAATTAGCAAACTCTTATAGTGTAATATGTTAACACCACAAAGGATCATATAAACACCACTCAGTGTTATGTGTTAACACTCTTAGGTTAAATTTCACTTTTTCCAGAGAGCTCGCGTACACTCACTGCGCGTCTATATTTGGAATAACAAACTTCTTGAGATGATGATAATAACATGGACATGATTATTGAAGTGCTTCTGACATCCGGTCCTCTTAGAAACGGACAAACACGAAAGTGTTTATTACCATCCCCTTTTGGACTATTATGAACTAGAATAATGGAATTTACGTTACTTTCTAACAAGAGGTTAAGTGTGCTGGTGAAGATTAAAGATACAGATGAGAGGTTTGCACTGACTGAGCTTTAATAAGCCAAATAAGGACTGAATGTATGCTGTGTATAGTTTTTCTTTAATCGGTAACATATCGGAGACTGTAAGGGTCTGTATGTGTTCATATATGCTGCATTTATAATAATAATTGCAGATGTTACAATAGGCTATTTTTATCATTGATCTGCAGTTAGAATCAAATCATGTTCATAGAAAGGTTAGTCCTGAACATTTATACACAATTATTTATGGGTAAAAAAGATCTGTTTTGTGAGAAGTGCTTCTCATGATATATGAACGATCCGACAGCTTTACTTTGACATTTCCTTGAGCGAGAATGACATTGACTAAAACTTTGTTGTACACCACGCCCACCATTGGTACGCTTTTGTCAGTGGCAATGCAAGGCTGATAAAGATGACTCATTCAGACCTGTACCGTACCACTCAGTGGAAACAGGCCATTAGTCCAACAGTTTTTACAGTTCCTTAAATTTTTGGAAATTTCAGGCCTTTTTGCCTGAAATCAAGTTATTACTCAACTTACTCAACATTCATTTTAATAGAATTTTATCTTTAGCTATGAGCAACATAGTATCTTCAAGTATGTTGATATATATATTACTATATTTTTAAAGTCTATTTATTTAGGAACAACATTGTTCTTCTCTTGTTGGAGGACAGTGGCAAACACATACAGGCCCTAGAGAAAAGAATCTGTTTTGGGTCTCAGCCAAATTGAATTTATATACGCAATCATCCATTAATCAATGCAACTCAAGTCATATTAGCATTGCTGGTGGGGTGCCAGTCATTGATGAATCTGAACAAAGGGCTGCTTAGAAACCATTATATCACTCTAAAATGTGGAATGTAGTCACTCATCAAAACTACAGCTGAGGTTATGAGGGCAAGCTGAGAGGATGCTTCACATCTTAATGAGATTTATACAGAAAGAAGTTGTGATTGTGAATTAAAGTAACCACCAACAGGGAATTTACTGAAATATAATATTGCATTGTATTTATTTTCAGTGGTGATCTATTTTCTTTACACTACCATTTAGTACATTTTTAAATATTTTAGTTTGTTTATGAAAATTTCATTGAGAAAACGTGACATTTACAATACATTTACAATAACATGTTACAATTCATGTTCTTTTGAACATTTTAATTAATTATCATAATAATTAATTATTAAATCTCTTTGCAGAGTACAACTGTTTTTAAAACCAACACATGGCTATCGTTTACACAAGTGCATTGTCATGTAAAAAAGTTTTGTTAAAGGTTTCATATGGGCACATTATACACAAAAGTGTGGATGCCCAATAAGTGTGAATCATACGTTTAAGGCTCTGGTGCCATTTAGGCCCAATCCCAATTCTATTTTTGTACCCCTACCCCTTCCCCTTCCCCTTGGCCCTTACAACCGAGAGTTAAAGAGAAGGGCTTCAAAACTTAGCCCTAAGAATTGGGACAGCACTTGAACACCCGCACACGTCATTATATGTCATCGCAATCTCTTGCTTCATATGAGATCAGATAATCGCGACCGCTGCAGTAATTCCAATTGCGTTATTTTTTGGTATTTATCTTCAGGAAATCCCTGAAGGCATATATTATCATAACGATCTAATGTGGCAATAAGATCGTAACTGTACTGTGTATTTACACAGTGGCCGTATTCATCTATGTAAAAACACACAAAAACAGCATTAACATTATAGCAGACACTGTAAAAGGCTCTGAACCACTAGACTCTTCTGACAGGGTATTCGAGTGTCATTGAGTGTCAGAATGTTGTGAGCTGTACAGGAGTTATGATTATGGATTATAGATCGCAAAATGTAGCGTTTTTTCTTTAAAGCATGACGGTAAAACATGAATTTGGTTATGAATATATTCAGACATATGTTTGTTTGTTGTAAAAATTCGTAATAATGACACAAAATGCTAATTTGTGGATCTTCTTACTTCCGGGTTCAGCAATACTGCCGTTGTGGCAGATGTATTCTGGGAAATTTTCTTACCCCTTGGTTTTGAGTGTGCTCCTGAAAAATCTTCTCTCGAAGGGGTGTATACCCCTTGCCCTTAGCCCTACGCCTTCATGCTAAAGAGAATTGTGCCACCACTACCCCTTGACGTGAAAGCGCAAAACAAGGGGTAGGGGTCAGGGGAAGGGCTAAGGGGTAGAATTGGGATTGGACCTTAATCTACTGCACTGTATTTTAAAATGCATTTTTTTTTGTATACACCTGGTGTCCACTCTACTCTGGCATCTTCATTCTGCAAAATCGGAGTCCTTTGAAAATGTCTATAGCTGATGATACTCTTTTTGGGTGCTTTCACACTAGCACTTTTGGTCCGCACCTGAGTTAGTTTTACGTCATAGTATGGTACATTTAGCTAGTGTGAACGTGTCTTCAGAACTCGGGTGCGCACCCGTGAACCGTACCCCAATTCCACCTAAGGGTGCTTTCACAATTGGTTTGATTGTCCCCCCTTGCCACCTTCTCAGTTTGTTTGTGTTCACACTGTCTTTTTCCTTCTGAACTCCGCTACGCTTGCGTCATTGAGCTGCTGGTTTGTTTACGGCTGTTGTTAGGTGACGGTAAAGCAAAGCGCCAAAATGGAAAGACTTCCCGCACATCTCGGTCGATTTGCTTTTGCTGAATCTTTTAGTTTTGGACATACAGAAAGCGACTCGCGTCCATCTGCCGCAAAAACATTATAAACATTCAGAACATCACACAGTGTCTGCAGAAGCTGTTTTTGGAGGAGACAAGCAGACATCACTGTGTATCACTGTGTTTGCCCTGGCTCAGTCCCACTTCTCACCTAGGTAAAATACGTGACACACACACACTCACACACTCACACACACACACACACACACACACACACACACACACACACACACACACACACACAAACAAACACACACACACACACACACACACACACACACACACACACACACACACACACACACACACACACCTATTAAACAACAACAACTTTATTTTCAATAACTATATGTCATTATTGTAAATGTGCTTCCCATGCTGTTTTATTTATTTTGTTGTTATTTTAAATGCAATCACAGGGACCAATGACAATGAATTGTCTTGCTTTGTGTGTGCATGCAGTGGCAGTCCTAGTTTAAATGGCACCCTGGGCGAAACTAATTCAAACATTCCCCTCCCCACCCCCCAAGAAATAAAGACACTGTGTGGTTAAATGTATATATATTTAAAATATTTAAATATATATTTTGAATATATACATTTAAAATGATTATTATAAATACATTTAAATATATTAATACATTTATTTTAAATAAATATAAAATATTGTTTATTATTTTTATTTTTATAATATAACTATTATTCTAAAGAAATAACAATCCTGAACGTAACTGACCAGCAATGTAATGACACAACTGGAATAATATTCTAAGATTTTAGCATGAATATTAATTATGACAGTTCTATAGAATACTGTCTATAGAACAGTGTCTATAATACATTTTATAGGATTATTTGTGGGCGAGACGGTGGCGCAGTGGATAGCACAATTGCCTCACAGCAAGAAGGTCGCTGGTTTGAGCCTCGGCTGGGTCAGTTCAGGCATTTCTGTGTGGAGTTTGCATGTTCTCCCTGTGTTCGTATGGGTGTGCTCCGGTTTACCATAGTATGTGTGTAATTAAGTGTGTATGGGTGTTTCCCAGTGATGGGTTGTGGCTGGAAGCGAATCCTCTGCGTAAAACATATGATGGTGGTTCATTCTGCTGTGGTGACCCCAGATTAACCAGATTAATAAAGGGACTAAGCAGAAAGAAATTGAATAAATAAATGAACGAAGAATTATCTGTTGTCATAGACACGACTTATGGCCCAGAATTGATGTTATGAACTGATTATTCCTCATGTCTGCTTCAATGCCATGCTTATTCAAAGTAACATCATATTAAATAAACTTTAGTTTTGTCGACTTGCATGTCGACGCAAATCGGCGTTCATGTAAACAACCAGGATCAGGTTCATTGTGTGTGAGGCATGTGAGAATGGCTTTCTGCGCATATGTGTCAATTTGTTTTAACCAGCGTTGTTTTGGTTCCACATAAAAAATACCAAACTTGAGTTGTGAATTGAATTGTTAATAGCCCCTAAAGTCTTTATTCTTGGATAACCACTCAATACACTTGCGTAAAGTAAATCTTATCTCAAAGCTTTTTTTTTTTGTTTCCCCCATGCCGCACCCAGCAAGATGCTGCCCTGGGCGATTGCCCACTTTGTCTATGCCTAAATCCGCCACTGTGTACATGTGTACCTTGTATTTTCACATTTTTCCTCACATTTTTCCCACAAGTATAGCAATACTAGTAAATTTTAAACTTGGTTTTCATTGGTTCCCATGAGGAAAATGATTTCAATATAAGTATTCAATATAAGTATTTTGATGATGTAAATTGTTTCCTCTGAGGATTTATGTTTAGGGGTATGGGGAAAGTATGTATGGTCTGTACAGTATAAAAATCATAGTGATTTTTTTAAGCTGTACAAGTGTATGTATGC
This sequence comes from Danio tinwini, assembly GCA_903798205.1. Classification (NCBI taxonomy): domain Eukaryota; kingdom Metazoa; phylum Chordata; class Actinopteri; order Cypriniformes; family Danionidae; genus Danio; species Danio tinwini. The sequence goes on along the minus strand of CAIGQZ010031573.1, from coordinate 25,782 downwards.
ATGTGTACATTTGATCCATATCGGCATTATCTTTCCAAGAAATAAGCCCATTTCTAGTATTTTAATTAGCTAGTATAGCAGCAGTTATCTTTTTTGCTTTTCTAAATGTAATGTTTAACATTAACAGCGCCTTTTTTTACAGTGAAATCTATAAAAATGAATTAAATAATCCTGTTGCGATGCTATTTTAGTTTCATTACCTAGTTTAATTGGATTATGGGTATTTAGTGGATAAGAAACTAAAATTAAATCGTATAAATTCATGCATCTGTCTCACTATTCCGCCAGACTCAAAAGCATAAATCAGCCATGGGTTGATCAATTCTAAATGTGCTAGCCATGTTCATTTTTTTGTAATTATGATAAAACTGCATGATAATCTCATTTTATCATCGCTTTGTAAAATCGAATATACACACCTCCACATACAGCCAAAAGTGTCAAATATACCACAACTAATCATAACCTCCCAATATATCCTCCCCAAAGCAGTTATCACCTTTCCTCCGTATGATAAAATTCTCTCTTCCGAACGACTTTTATAAAGTGAGATAAACTGCCCTCATCTGTAAAGAAAAATATGGAATACCTCTCATCCTAACGCAGGCTGGAAACCTCCAGAATAACACATACTATAACACCCGTGACATTATGATTGAATGCTTTTGAATACATTTGGCTGCACACCATCCAGGGAATATTGCACCCAACTTTAAGAATCGCAGTTGCCTGCATTACTTCTGTTGAAAAACACTGTGGGAATTGAATAATGATACAATTGGGTGTCAACATGTCCCGTTCTGGAGACAGAACAATGCTATTATTGTGTGACAGAAATATCAATAATTGCATGTTTGCTGTTGCGAATGATTGCGTGTAAAGAGGAAATGCAATAAGGGAACACACAGATATGGTCTGTGTGGATTTTTTATATTGCGTGTGTGTGTGTGTGTGTGTGTGTGTGTGTGTGTGTGTGTGTGTGCGCGTGTGTGTGAAACTGTACTGCAACATTATCTAGTTTATATAAAACTGTCTTTGTTTTCCTTGTACTCCACAACAGGCTATTTTCTGAAGGCTAAGTCCCATCATTACGATATGTATGCAGCGGCAGAACAAAATTGATATTCCCCGAGGAGGAAATCAATATTAATAGTCGTGCGCTACAACAGCCATCTAATAAGCAGCACTGTAACCTCGTCCCATTGTCAGTTCCTGGGAAAATAGGATGTTGGTCTTCTCGTGTAAAAGGTGGAGTTAAACTTAAATGGACAGCTGAATTATAGTTCATACTTGTAGCTTTTGCTCGTTTTCACCTAGCAGGTTTGATCCTTTCCTGAGTGTAGTCAACTGTGAAATAACAGTGAAGTGCAACGCTCTCTTGTCTTGGTTTTGAACACGACCTCCTGAGTGCTTTTTGGCTCTTTTAGGATTCTTGTGAGGGCATAAAAAAACTTTTTGATGAGTGTCAAGGATTTTTTGACCCCTGCTGGGTTTCCATTGGACTGGGCACACAATGGTTTGTCAAAGTAGGTTTTTAGAACATGCTTGTTCTGCAGGAACATTTCCATTACACAAAGTTAATTCGAATTAGTCAATATTTGAGTATTTGAGTAAGAATGTTTTTAATTGTTAGTAGAAGCTATGTTTCCATTCACCTGTTTTATGTTTTTTTTTGTAAATCACATAAAAAGTGCTTAAACAATGACTTGCCTAATTACCCTATCTTGCCCGATTAACCCATTTAACATAGATAAGCCTTAAATTGTATTTTAAGCTGAATACTAGTTTGTTAAAAAATATATATATCTAGCTTCGCATGTTCGCCCACTGAAGCTGAGCAGGGCTGCACCTGGTCAATACCTTGATGGGAGACTACATGGTGTTAGTGAGAGCAGCAGGGGGCGCTCAACATGCAGTCTGTGCGGGTCCTAAAGCCCCAGTATATTGATGGGGACTCTATATTGCTCAATGAGCACCATCTTTCGGATGAAACTTTAAACCAAGGTCTTGACTCTCTGTGGTTGTTAAAAATCCCAGTATGTTCTTCGAAAAGGACTTGTATTGTTGTTGTATTGTCTGCAATAAAATACAAGTCAAGGTAAATTTTGAAATAACTACTTTTTTATTTGCGTTTTTCATTCTGTCCTAACTTTTTTATTTTATTTGGGGTTGTATTATGTTTAGACATTTGTTGAAGAAGCGTATTTCCGTTAAACAAAAATTGGGTAAAAAAAAGGGGGGGGGGGGGGGGGTGAGCCACTATTATTGGTTTTTGAAAATGACCTTCCATGCAGTGTTACAAGCTCTAAGTAAATGAAAACATCCAGCTGAGGTTTAAATGTGAAACTGCACCGTGTTTAAAACTATTGATTCTTTAACAAAATTGTTGAGTCAGAGTCAAATAAATGAATCGTGTTGGGTTTGGATCTTTTGCCTGAACGTGTCAAGGTCGATATGGTACATCACCAAATATGAAGTGCCGGATCCGGTAAAACGTGAACTTGCCTTTCCTTTTAAACACTAGCAGGATCACGGAACTGATCATGACATAAAGATGAAGATCACTGACAGATGGAGATTTGGCTGTGGGGATCAAAGGGTTAAAGTTCATTTTCTCAACTATTCCACAGTATAGCCAACAGTGTGCTGTTTTTGTCCCCGTCTTTTTTTTCATTAATACAATAACCTATGCTGCAACAAGGGATTCACCGGCCATTTGTTATTAAAGGAAGGAGCAGCAGAGACTATTATGTATGGGGCTTTGTCAGACTTTGACAGGGACTTTGTCAGTAATTGTTACAGTTCATATGGACCCGTTTCTTCTTCCTCCAGATCATAACATGTGAGTGTAATTAAAATCGTTGCCTTGTTTTGTGTAGTTTGAAAAATATGTATCTAATTGGTTTGTAACTTGCAATCACTTATCTATTATAGATCAGTGCTTGTAATGTATCTCTCAGGTTAAATCTTTATGGGCTATTCACATGTCACGTCCAAAACCACATTGAAAGTGCAACACATGCTTCTTCCTTACCCATTTTTAAGAGTTCACACTTAGCTGATGATTGATAATAAAGCTTGTTTGGCATGTTGTCCTGAGAGAGAGAGTCCTGAGCTTATGAGATCCTTGAGCCCTGGGCTCCCTCCCGTTTGCAGCACGAGAGGGGAGTTTGAGATCAGATCTCGATGAACTCCCCCCAGCTTATTTTTGGCTAATGATAGATATAGGATGGCTGAGAGAATGTGTACTCGCTAAGAGCTTGGCTATGGTATCAATTTGGTATGTTCAATTTGCTTAGTTTGGATGTTCCTTTGGGAGGAAACCGGAGAAGAATGCATGTGGGAATGCATGTGGAATGCACAGAAATGTCAACTGGTTTAGAAGGGACTTTAACCAGAGACATTCTTGCTGTGAGGCAACAGTGCTAATCACTGGGCCACCGTGTCACCCATCTGGAAAAGAGGGGGAGTAGGTGTGGGTAGGGGGGATTCTTCAAGACGAAGATATTGAGATAAGAAAACTCTGGTTATTTATGGTAAGTTAGGAATCATCTGATTGGAGAATCATTAATGAGCAGATACGGGACCAGCTGTGAACAATCATAAGCACGTGATCCTCTCATAATTAGTTTATAAATAAATTTCACTAAAAAAGGTTTAAGAGTAGAGTAATATGCTGGAGTTTAACTGCATTGCTTTAATGCCCTCCTGCATTGGGCTCACACATACTCGGTGCTACTTCAGAGCTGTGGTGGGCGTTTCGTTCTGAACGCAGTCGACCAATCACCACAGATTAGCATTGTGCAACAGATGGGGTTTGGGAAAAAATTAAACGCTAAACAAATTATATGGGAGGCGTTGGGATAATTAGGTAAAAAAATGCATATTATAAGACAATAAAAGTGATTTTTGACCTAGCATGCATATCAGCCTGTTGTTGGAGACCCCCAAAACCAAAATATGACCTTTTATAATGCAAATAGGGGCTTTTTAAAGGAAATTCCATGATGCACATACATTTTGAATATGTGCATAAAAAAAACAAATGCACTCAACTGAGTATGATGAAACCACATTTACCGAATACATTTCAGCATGCATATCTTGTTTTAACAGATCATGCATGTGACAACAAAAATGGGCAAGTTGGACGGCAATAATGGACAAACCAGTGGACCGAATATATGGCACTACATCTGAAATGTTTTTTGGTCATTCTAAAATCCCTTACCCAAAGTCCGTCTTCATAGTTGTTCAGTATTATTACCTCCCAGGACTGTCTTAAATGGCTGCACTTCTGAAGAGTTGCCTCACATATCCAAAAGCCACATGGTAATTGTATTTAGTCTTCTGAGGCGCTAGCAATTTATTTAAGGCTATAAAAAAAGACCCACAATGACTTCTCCTACTCTAGCAAATTATATTTTTCTTTTTGATATTTGCCGCCAGTTTTTCAGGAAGTGACAGTTTTGTTCTTTTTGAGATAAAAATGCTGCTTTATTTGCAAATTTTTGACATGATTTTCCAGTTGTGCACACAAGTTTAAATAGCATCTTTGGATAGAAGTGAAAAGGCTTTCAGAAATGTGTACATTGAAAATATGTTTCAAAAATTAAAGATCACCTGAATGAAAATGAAAGACCACATGAAAAAAATACTATCAGTCAGTAATGAATGAATGATTAAATGATTTATTAAATAAAACTGTATGTATATATATATATATATATATATACAGTATTTATATATATACAGTATATATATACAGTATATAGCAAAAAGCAATTAGTTGTTTAAAAAGTGAACAAACCCATTGAAACTTGGAACTGTAAAGTTAACTTAACTTTTTTATTACTATGCAAGTAGTTAATTTACTTAATAATTTTAAGGCAACAGGTTTACTTGGTTTAAGTGAAGTCAACTAATAATTTTAAAAGCAAAAGGTTTGCTCACTTTTTTTGTAAAGTCAGTTTACAGTGTAGGAAAAAAAGACTGGCTGAGTCATTAAAGCATTCATTACCTTTATAGAATAATGTGTTAAAGTTCAAAAATAATATAACATTGTGTAACAACAACTTAATTCACCCTTAAAGAAAACAACAACATTCAAGCTAATCAATCAAATATGTAGTAAAATGCAATTGGCAGTTGGTACACTTGTCAGCAGTAAGAAAAAAACAACAACATATCACTGGTATATATTTTCATACAAAAGTTCTGTCTGGTTCTTGAATCTGATTGGCTGATAGCCCTGCAATTTTCTACAAATATTCTACCTTTTAACCCTTCACCCTTGTGTATTACTTTGCCCACATACAGTTACAAGCAGAGGACACTCTACAGTTTGACAAGTATTGCTGCTGTTGGGCAACATAATGTACTTTTGGGGCTTTTTTTGGACAAGAATGTAGTTGTTTAGATTGCAACTATGCAGTTTAGTTGTAATGATAGTGACTATTTAAAAATATTTCTGAGACATATTTCTGAGACAGTGCGTCAGTGGTCATTAGCCTGTCATTGAGCAGAGCAAAGACGTTTTCCATCCACAAGATGGCAACATAGACTGCATAATAAACCCTTAGAAAATAAAAACAACATAATTTTAACAGCTGATCAAATCATTATCAAACAGATAAGTGATATTCTACGTCAAGCTCTTTCTTTTGTATGTTGTAGTGCTGTATTTAAACCATATAATTGTACTGTACAGAGTGTGAGATTGGACTCAGATATCAGGAATGTGTGTATTTTGTGTTGCCCACTCATTGTATAAACTTGAGTTACTATTTGTTTGGCCATCTGGTTCTAATGTGTCTCCTGTTTATGTAACTACAGACTAGTTCAGTAAACTGAAAGAAAGAAGAAATGCCCACATGTGTTTATTGTTTTTCCTTATCACAAACACAACAGTCTGGTAGTGATTGCGCTGCTTTTTGAGGGGTTAGTTGTTGTAATATCCTGATTGCAACAGAGAAATACTGAGAAATCTCTGTAGACTGATAGCATTTCATGCTGTTCAGCCTTATAATCTTAAAGTGTCAGCAAAATCACCTGTTTTGTCTACACTTTAGATATTACGCAAGAGAGTCATTCAAATACGAGCTCTAAAGTGACGGTGAATTAGTAACAGCTTCTGCTGTTCTGACGTCAGCTAATTTATAAGACACTTCTATACAACTAGTGACATTTAAAGGCTTAACTAGGCTAATTAGGTTAACTAGGCAGGTTAAGTTAATTCGGCAAGTTATTGTATAACGATGGTTTGTTATATAGACTAACAAAAAAAAAAGCTTAAAGGGGTAGTAATTTTAACCTTAAAATGTAAAAAATAAAAAAAATGAACACCGCTTTTATTCTAGCCAAAATAAAAGAAAGAAAGAAAAAAGAAGAAAAAATAGTATCAGACATACTGTGAAAGTTTCCTTGATCTGTTAAACATCATTTGGGAAATAAAAAAAAAAAATAAGGAGGGGGGGGGGGGGGTATTAATATATATATACTTGAGTGTTCTGATTGAAAATGAGGAAAAATTGGATTGTCACAGTGGAAGACTCCCCTATTCCTACCCCCTTTTTGTACCCAATTTTTGTTTAACGGAAATATGTTTTTTCAACAAATTTCTAAACATAATACAACCCCAAATAAAATAAAGAAAAGTTGGGACAGAATGGAAAACGCAAATACAAAAAGAAAGCCGTTATGTCTAAATTTACTTTGACTTGTATTTTATTGCAGACCTAGCTTTCCCATGTAGTTTCTCATCAAGGTATTGACCAGGTCCAGCCCTGCTCAGCTTCAGTGGGCAAACATGCAAAGCTATATATATATATATAT
>CAIGQZ010031573.1:0-15427 GCA_903798205.1 Danio tinwini | reverse complement strand
AATAATAATAATAATAATAATAATAATAATAATAATAATAATAATAAAAATAATAATAATAATAATAATAATAATAATAATAATAATAATAATAATACTTGCATTATTATTATTATTATTATTATTATTAGTAGTAGTAGTAGTAGTAGTAGTAGTAGTAGTAGTAGTAGTAGTAGTAGTAATTGTTGTTGTGGTAGTAGTGGTACTAATATTAAGTCTGTGCGATTAATTGAAATTAAATTGCAATCTCGATTTAAAACGTTGCAATTAGCTTATCGCAAGAGGCTGCGATTATGCAATTTTGTGCAACCAAAATTGTGCAACCGAACTATGCGGAACGCCCACAATAAAAGCAAAAAGTAAAAGTGGACAAGTGGGATAATGGCATCTGCCTCTTTATAAGCATTAATAGATGAATTCATATCAAAGAAAAACAGCATGTCAGTAATATGGAAATATTTTGGTTTCAAAGTCACAGACACCAAACAAAAACTGGTCAATTGAAAGAGCTGTTGCCGAATTGTTGCCACAGCACCAGAAAATACAACAACCAGCACCTAAAAAAGCACCACAGGCACCAGGTGATAACTAATCCCATAACTCACTACTGTTTGCTCTATAGAAAAAGTAGTTTTTGATTTCTGAATGTTTAAAACCAAATTTGAATAAACATTGGTGTAAGTTATTATCTTTTTAGTTCATTTTTACTGTATTTTAGCAGTAAAAAGCTATGATACAGAATATTGAGCTGAAGCTTAACTACAAAATTAAATCGCAAATCAAATCACAATATCTGTTTAAAAAATGCATTTAGATATTTTTCTCCAAATCGCACAGTCCTGAGTAGTAGTATTATGTTCGTTAAAAGTGCTGTATGTAAGTTTTTGACTCTTCTAAAGCATAAAAATACCATAATACGTGTGCAGATATTTAAGAAACATGCTGTGTGTAGATTCTTGTTTGTTTGAAAAAACAATTCTGAAATCAAATATTCTCCTATAAAAATGTCCATTTTGTGCCGGAATGTCTGTTTTTGTTTTGGTCATTTAACCTGCCAAATGCCAGTTTAGTCAATTACATTTTAGCACTCTGGGTTTTCTTGGTGTGATTCATTCAGTCATGAAGTTTCTCAAAGCATGCATCAGTGACCAAAATGCAAACTTTGGTGGACAGCAGCAGCCTCTGAAATGAGATTGAGTTCCACATGAGGTGGTTATTAATTAGCAAATAACATGAACATTACAAACGAGATTTGTAGTGATAAGCAATTGGGCTGTTTGCACCAGACGAAACACAAAAATTTAAACACAGCCATTCAGAAGCACAAACTAGCGCACTTACTGCACTCCAACGAAATGGTAATGTTTACAATCTAATTAATATATATTAAACCTCTTTAACATTATTAAATGTTGATGCATAATCACTTATATTTGTTGGCTTGCACTGAATCACACTTCTAAAGTTCATCTGCTGCTGTCTTCAGTGGTATGACAATAAATGTCTTGTAAAATGTCATTAAAACTCGCATAATTAGCATTTAACTTTAAATGAAGCACATTAGGTGTACCTGAGATGATCATTGTCAGTTTTATGTTGTTCAGCTGCAAGAAATATAAGCTTTTTTTTATATAAATGTCATGTGTTGGTTAGAACAAAAACTCAATTTTAATATGGAAACTATTCCTTCTACCGTGTGTTGTTACTTTTATTTGGAACAGGACTTAAAGCAGCATGTGGTGTCATCAATCTGGCAACATGGTCTTGCGTGTGTTTTGAACCAGGGGTGTAATATCTAGTTCAACCACTGGGTGTCAAACTTAATACTGCACTTTTAAGTCTTATATAATTTAATTTATGCTAGGTAGTAAAATAATATTTTTTACCGTAATAATATGTATGTATGTCTGGAAATGTATAGTTACCTTTAAATATTAAAGGTTATGAACATATTTGTTTCTTTAGCTTTATCTAAAAGGTTATTAAACCTCCAGCATATACTGTACTATACTGTGTTATGACAATAACAATCCAAGGTCACTTTTCTCCCTAATATATATATAATATCTAGTCAATATCTATATATATATATATATATATATATATATATATATATATATATATACACACACAGTTGGTCAGAATTATTAGCCCCCCATTTATTTTTTCCCCAATTTCTGTTTAACAGAGAGACCATTTTTTCAACACATTTTTAGACATAATAGTTTTATTAACTGATTTCTGATCACTGATTTATTTTATCTTTGCCATGATCACAGTAAATAATAGTTGACTAGATATTTTTCAAGACACTTCTATACAGCTTAAAGTGACGTTTAAAGGTTTAACTAGGTTAATTTAGTTAACTAGACAGGTTAGGGTAATTAGGCAAGTTTTTGTATAATGATGGTTTGTTCTGGTTTGTTCGAAAAAATAGCTTAAAGTGGCTAATAATATTGACCTTGAAATGGTTCTTAAAAAATTAAATACTTTTTTGGCCTTCTAGCTAAAATAAAACAAATAAGACTTTTTCAGAAAGAAAAAAATATTATCAGACATACTGTGGAAATGTCCTTACTTGTTAATCATAATTTGGGAATTATTTAAAAAAGAAAAAAAATAATCAAAGGGGGGCTAATTCTGACTTCAACTGTACACACACATATATGTGTGTGTGTGTGTGTGTGTGTGTGTGTGTGTGTGTGTGTGTGTGTGTGTGTGTGTGTGTGTGTGTGTGTGTGTGTGTGTGTGTGTGTGTGTACTGTATTTTTTTTAAAGAAAAGCTACAAAAACAAAGCAAATCCAACTCTTTCTTTGTGTTTCCCCTGATTGTCAGAACACATTTGTGTCAACCTAAGTGTTGCATGTTTATTGGAATAATTTAACATAAGACATACATTCATGTTTATTCATATAAAAGATGCAAAACAGTATTGTCCTAGCTACACACATTTTCGGTTCTCCCCCTGTCAGGAGATATCTAAGAAACATAGTATCTTGAGTTCTCAGCTTCTTTTTTTTACCCTATCATTTGTTTTTTGTGGTTTTTCTCCAGCCAGAAACAGCGATCAGATATGCAGTGTTCTGATAAAGAGAGCGTCTCCAGATCAGCCTGGGGCAATGTCATCACTATACTTACCTCTTTATTTAGCTGTGGCCACAGATCTCAGATAAGGAGAAGTGCGCAGGATACAGCGGCCAGATAACAACACAATGTTTTCAACATCATGAACTTATCTCTTCCCCTTTTATGACCTTCATATCAAGTTAATGTCAGTTTGACGATGCCATACCATCACACTTTCTGGATGTATGAAGTATGATTCTAATGTTTTAGTATATATCATTGGCATTTCTCAAAAATGTGTTTTAATATCTTTGCAAATTAAGGCAAGACAGAAACACCTATTTTATAATCCTGTATCAGTTTTTTTTTTTTTTTTTTAGATTTTGGGCTTTTTTTTGTGTTTAATTGGGCTTTTTGGCTTTTCATTACGTGTTTCTGTTTTTGCAGTGTAATGTAAGGATAACTGATCAAAATAATACTCAATTAATTAATTAAAAATCTGTTTTGATGAAATGGTTATTTTTATATGTGCAATGAGCAGAAACACGTACCCCAGTCATAATATTTATAAACAGACTATTTCAATAAATAAAAAAATATTTTGTTTGTTCGTTCGTTTATCCGTCTGTCCGTTTATTGTTTTATGAATAGGCTTTATTCACAGAAGTGTTGTTCAGCCACTGAAATCTTACAGCAAAAGATGCATGTGATTATATCCAATTGCATAAGGCCTTTTACAACATCAATAATGTAGATTAGTTTATTTACAAAATTAAATAGGGCCTAGCCTGCTTTACTGAGGTGAAGTTGGTGTTATATTTACATTGGATCATTTTTGGACAATGGCAACCTGCGATGTGCTCCCTATATTGTTTACCATGCTACTTTGAACATTCGGTCTGATAATAAATGAAATTCCTGCATAGTCACTTTAAGACAACGCGCTTGAGAGAGTGAGACCAGCAATCTTTGCATGCATGAAATATTGCACATTATGACACATTTTGCTTGACAGTGGGTTGTCTACTGTCATGTTTGTGATTTCAGGAGGCATGGCTTTAGTCGGCAGGGGAGGGACTGTGTTTTCAAAGCTATTATGCTAACGGTCAGCATTTTCGCAGATCATCTACTGCACCTTTAATCTTGAGTACCTACAGATTATTACATTCTTCATGTCTCAGAAAAGTTTTTAGTTTTAAGTTTTTAGTTTAGTTTACCCGGAGGCTTGCTGTGGAGAGAGTCAATAAGTCAAAAGCAAGCATGTGCATTTTATTTGATGCCTGCAGATCTGAATCATGACTGGGACCTTTTATTGCTGGGACATATCAATCAGTAAGTAGCACACAATGTGCAAAATCCAGTGTTGAACTGGATCTTGTTTGTAAAGCATTCATCACAAAGATGACAAGAACAAACAAATATATTTGCAAGGCCAACTTGCCCTAACATTCAAAAACACATTTTTTGGAGTCATTTTCAAGCACTGATGACTTTTAACTGAAATGCAGCATGTTGATGTTTGGTGCGTTCTGGCTCTTGCTCAGGTCTGTACAGAGTTGCCAGATTGTTGCAACAAAACAAGACTAATGGCCTATCAAAACTAGCCTACCGATGATCAAATTCTCTATTCCACCTGGGGATACTCATCCTGAGGCCCCTAGAGACTATACAGCACCATTGATGCGATCAAACACCTGTGAAGAGATGACCTAAAAGTATCCATAATCCTGGACCAGGCACGAGCTGATGCTGTGGTGGTCATGGAGGAATGGAGTGCATGAGACTGAATGCTGAAAGACCACAGTACAAACGAGTCCCCGCATTGATCCTGTGGGCCAGCTTGACCTCCCGCCGATGCCCTACTCTCACCTGCAGCTTCTCCACAATGGACGTCCAGATTCTCCAGCCTCTGCTGCCTAGACTGCAGCTCAACACAGGAAATTTGGAAAGAAGAATAATGGTTGTGGCCAACAGAGCCTGGTTTTTCTCGAGTTTTTTTTTTTTTTTTTTCACTTCGTCAATTGGTGAAGATTTTTTTCCTCACACTGGCTTGCTCGCATCGGGACTTGTGGAGCTGCGCTTCAGTGTAGTTGCTCTTATGTGTTTAAACTTTCGGTAGTGAAATTTAAACTACAGTGAACTGAACTTAATTGAACTTCAACTCTGGACTTTGACACAATCTACATTGTAAAAAGTGCTATATAAATAAACATGAATTGAATTGAATTGAAATGAAAATTGGCCCAATAATTTAACATTTCTAAAGATGTTACTCATCTCTACTGCATAAGACAGCCTACATATTTCACATAACTGTATGCAGTATACAGGGTTTCTCTGCCATTAGTTAAAAATGTAATGATGCAGGCAAATGCAAAACATCTCCAGCAGGAGTGAACAGCAGGAAATCAAATTTGGATTTAGCAGCTGATCACATGACCCACTGAACATTCTAATCACACTGTGATTGTGTAATGTATGCTCCAGCAGAGTCCCTTTAAAGGCAAGTCATCTTCTGAAGTAATTCCTAACCTATTCCTAGATTCCTAACCTAGAACTCAATATCAGGCTGATGTCAATGTCCAACCTAAAATCAACCAAATATCTATGTCTGATGATGTTACAGCTGGAGGTTGTGTGGACGTTACCACTATGACATCTATCAGACGTTGGATTTTAGTTGCCATACCTGACAGATAAATGTCAGTATTTGACGTCAATATGACGTTGGTTTAATTCAATTCAATATAATTCATCTTTATTTGTATAGCGATTATACAATGTCAATTTTGTCAAAGCAGCTTCACATGGAAGTTTAAGATGATAGCTAGACGTTGGATTTTGGTCACTTACCAACCCAATCTAAAATCAACTAAATATCAACATCATTTGACTTTGCGATTGGACATCAAAATAACGTTGTCCTTAGACGCCTTCTAGACAATGAATTTTGGTCACCTCACATCACAACCTACATCTAACCTAATATTAACATCTTATAACGTTTTGTGCCTGCTGGGCAATAACTAAATGCACTACAGAATGTTACGTTTGCACACATCTGCAAATTACATGCAAGTGCATCAGCTTTCTACAGCGTAATACTCACTACTCTTGAGTTCTTTTAAAAGGGCTACTTTTTACTCATACTTTGAGTACTATTTACAACAGATACTTTTACTCTACTTGCCCTACGTTTTTAGGCGAGTAATTGTACTTTTACTTAAGTATGATCTTTCAGTACTCTTTCCACCACTGCTTTTTTCACCATTTAAAACTGTTTAGTGTTTTAAATTTATCACAAATGTCATCATCAATATTGGTATTAATATTGACCTGTTAAACTCACATGGGGCACAAAATAATTTTGTGATAATTGCTTAGGTTTGTCTTGAATATTAACATTATTAGTAGTAATAATTACAACTTACTTAAGGTGAGAGTGACTATCAGATAAATCACTCGTTTTTGGGGCACCAGTCACATGATTCCACTGTAGCAGTAATTAACAATCAAAAATAGTTTTAAATGAATTATGGGCATTTTTTGTAAGTTTATTATCTAGCCAATTTGAAGGATAGTGAGATTGTCTGACATGTAGAGCCTATTACTGTATTATCAACACAAGGAAGACACAGTTGTAATAAATGAGTGTTTATGAACAAAATAATAAACAGGAGTAACTGAAAACTACTAAATTATATTGGATCCAGTTTCAAACTTCCCATGAAACCTTGCGGACTTCTTTGTTTTTCCTTGCAAACATTCAGAGGTGTAACATTTGCACAACAAACCTTTTGTAAACCACCCTTTAAGCAGCAAGAAGCAACACAACTTTTTACAACCAATACATTATCTCTACTCTTTCTTTGAGAAAATGTTTTATACTTTCTCTGAATGCAAAATATGGCACCTTTCAAATCCAGCAATGTGATTGGATGACCTCTGAGCTTGAACTAGAGGGTGTCATCCATGGTGTGATCAGCATTTGCATAGTCACAGTCCACAGTTAAAACTGTTTAATATTTAAAAGTCTTAAATATTTTCTTGTGCATATTTCACTTCCAGATTACCCAAGATATTGTGCAGAGAATATAAAGATTTAACATCACTATGTAATATTGAACTACATGCATACATTGCATACTTAAATTTATAGTGTGATTAAAAGGCAAATGTTGATTAGGTCAAAAACCAGTTCTGCAAGTTGTTGTCTTTTCACATTATGGCTGTTCGAGAGAGCTAAAGACAGATGGACCATTCCTTGGTCTACTGCCTCAATTCCTGGTGTTAACTAATAAGCTTGAACAAAAGGGTTAACGTGTCACTTTAACTGACTTCAGTATTTCTTAATATTTAAATGAATAGATTCCACAAGTTCTTGGTTTTACTGTTGATCACTACATGAGGGATACACTCTATATTCTTTGTCTTAAAACCTGGACTATGCTTAGCACAGTGGTTCTCAATTTATTTTCATAATCATGTTATGAGTTTTTTTCTTATCACTTCAGATGTTTATTCTAATTTGACCATAAATGCACTGCAGAGTGGACTCCATTTTACAATACATTTTTAGTGTGGAATATGTTAATTTTAATAGTATTTGTTTAAAGAGATATATTATGTAACAATTCAGAGTAGTAAGCATTGTTTGTAATGATGCTGTAGTGAGTGTGGTTATGCAAATCTATGCATTAAAATTTTTAAAGTGAAGTAAAGATTTCCTCTGCTCAGGGAGTAGAGAGCAAATGGCTCATTTCCACTCACTGGTACAGGACGGTGCGGTACGGGTCACCTTTATCAGGCTTGCGTTTCCACTGCTAAAAGGGCACCAATGGTACTCTTTTGGTGGGCGTGGTGTACGGCAGAATGTTGCAGTCGACGTCTTTTTTGCTCAAGAAAATGTCTAAAGTAAAGCTGTACAGGTCGCTCACATATCATATGAGAAGCACTTCTCACAAAACAGATGCTTTACACACATAAATACTTCTGTATAAATGTTTATTACTAACTTTTCAATGAACATGAGTTGATTTTAATTGCAGATCAATGACAGTGTGGAATAGCCTACTGTACTGTCTGCAATTATATAAAATAAATAAATAAATGCAACATATATGAACACATACAGACCCTTACAGTCTCCGATATGTTACCACTTACAGAAAAACACAGCATACATTAAGTCCTTATTTAGGTTCAAAACAACACGAAATAGAGCCCATATTCAGTGCAAACATCTCATGTCTTATGTCTTAATCTTTAGCAGCACGTGTAGCCTCTTGTTAGAAAGTAATTCCATCATTCCGAGTTTATAATAGTCCAAAAGGTGATAATAATAGTTAAACATGGCAGTTTGTTCACGTTCGCTAAAAAAATAATGTGCTCCTTTTTTTCCAGCTTCTCCTTTTGTTTTTTTGCGCGTCACTCTCGCGTTTGTCAGTTTCTGACAGCATCAGGCTTCAAAAGCATGTGAATAATTAAGCACACGTTATTATTATCAGCTCAAGAAGTTTGTTATTTCAGATATATAGATGCGTGGCGAGCGCAAGCAAAAAAAGCGAAACCGCTCGCGCTTCAGACTGGCTCGTAAAAAACTACAGGACACAGGGTAAAATCTGCTCTTCTTTTTGGCTTTGTGGCTGTTCATCAAGACAACGACAATGTTTATTTGAGCCGGGTTGAACAGGGCTCATTATTATATGTATATATCATTAAGCTGTAATCTCTCGGCTGTGTAAAACATGGCGGCTTCTTTGTTTTTATTCTGGCTTGTTGCGTGAGCTCGTGACGTATCTCTGTAAACCAATAGCGTTTAGCTACGTGTCTAGCTCCGCCTTTTGGTACCCTTTCTTGTGTTTGGTACCCTTTCGAAAGGGTGCCGAAAAAGGGGTACGGTACGGTTCGGTTCGGTACGGTACGCCTTTTGACAGTGGAAACGGCTATAAAACCGTACCAAACCGTACAGTACCGTACCACTCAGTGGAAACGGGCCAAAAGAATGTAGGAACACTGTCAATCAGAACGCAGTTAATCAAGAAAACTATTTTAACTAGCTGTTGGTTTTTTTTGTATTAGGTGTGGTAAATGTAAGACATGCAGAATATGCAGTGTGATGAAACAGTTACTGCAATGGAGAACTGTTCCTTAACATGAGAAACCAATTCTTCAGTAATGTGAAAACAGTAAATAGAATGAAATTATTAAGTATTAATATTAAATATTTCCAAACACATAAGGTGTAATGGAAATGAATTTGCTTAGATATAGATTTTTTTCCTGTTATGATTCCACACTTTTGTGGTAATTGTGGTTTGTTCAGTGGGAGAGATTCAATTGTCCTTGACTAAATGTTTATGTTTGTGAGTGGAGGTTTTCAGAAATAACTTTTTGGACTCGCACCAGTTCTCTTGCTGCGAAACATCTGTTTACGCAGGTGTTTGTCTATGTGTGCGTGTGTGAGTGCGCAATGTGAGTTAGGCATATAAATCTTGGTTGAAGAGAGCAGCATTTGCCAGAGTATGTAATGATATACCATTGCTGAGCTCCAGAGAGACATTCAGCACGGATTTGCGTCAGAATTTATTTGAATCAGACATGCAGAATGAAAACCATATGAATCTTTTCTAAGCTGCTGGATTTACACTTTTTACATGGTGGACATTAAATCAGGAGAAATTAATCCATAGAATCAAATTATACAAGTAACAAACTGTTACTGTTTGTTTGTTACTGTTGTACAATATACCGACATCGAACAAGTAATTAAGGCAAACAACAAACAAACTAAATATTCAAATAAATACACAAACATACATACACTCACCAGGAACTTTATTATGTACACCTGTTCAACAGCTCGTTAACACAAATTTCTATTCAGCCAATCACATGGCAGCAGCTCAATGCATTTAGGCATTTAGGCATGTAGACGTAGTCAAGACTGCAGTTCAAGCCGAGCATCAGAATGGGGAAGAAAGGTGATTTAAGTGACCATAAATTTGGAAAAACGTTGCCTGATCTGATGAGTCTCAATTTCTGCTGCAGCATTTGGATGGTGGGATCAGAATTTGGCATTAACAACATGCAAGCATGGATCCATCCTTGTATCAACGGTTTAGGCTGGTGGTGGTGGCATAATTGTGTGGGGCATATTTTATTGGCACACTTTGGGCCTATTAGTAGCAATTGAGCATTGTGTCAACGCCACAGCCTACCTGTGTGTTGTTGCTGACCATGTCCATCCCTTTATGACCACAGTGTACCCATCTTCCGATGGCTACTTCCAGCAGGATAACGCGCCATGTCATAAAGCACAAATCATCAGACTGGTTTCTTGAACATGACAATGAGTTCAGTGTACTGAAATGGCCTCCACAGTCACCAGAACTCAATCCAATAGACCATATTTGGGATGTGGTGGAATGAGAGATTTGCGTCATGGATGTGCAGCCGACAAATCTGCAGCAACTGCATGATGTTATCATGTCAATATGGATCAAAATCTCTGAGGAATATTTCCAGTACCTTGTTGAGTCTATGCCACAGAAAATTAAGGCAGTTCTAAAGGCAAAAGGGTGTCCAACCCGGTACTAGTAAGTACTAGTAGTACCTAATAAAGTGGCCGGTGAGTGTATTGGTTTTATTGTATTGTATTTTGATTGAATTATTGTCAGATTTTTTTTTTTTTTTACTTATTTTCTTGATTATAATATGTGTATTCCTTAACAATGTGCATTTTAACCATACCACAATAGTTATTGCAATCAGTCAATCAATCAACCAAGGGAACTAATATTATTATTCATTATTCATTTCTCATTGATTTTCTTCCATGTTAGTAATTATTATTCTAAATATAATAAGTCTACTATTTTAAATTATTTGAAGCAAACACATTTTACAATAACTTACTAACAAGCAGGGATCATAGGGATTGGGACATATTTTAGGCTGGGAAATTTCACACCCAACCAGGCTATCCTTTAGTAAATGAACTATCACTGGCTGAGAGTATTCTGTCTTTTCTGAAGAAGATGGGAAGGACTTTGCTGTGGATAGCACTGAAAAAAGAGATCTAGATCCTTAAGCTGGGCCTGGGCAAAATAATTAAAGGCTTTCTCTTTAATGCTAATCTCTCTTCCCATTTCCAATCCTCAATTTCCATAATATCTTTCTAATATCTTAATTAGTGTTCCTGTCAAATTAAACCAGTCATCACAATGGCACAAACTGTTTAAGTCATTCTTCAAACTATAGTAGGCTTGGGTGGTAATACAGTAATACGGTACACTGTGGGATCTAAAAATAGCAACGTTATCAGTTTCAATACTGTCATGAAAACAATGCACTAATACAGGAGACAAGGATTCAATATAATTTGATTCAATAATGATTTCTAAAAATACGTAGGTGTGGTTGTCATCACGGGACAGCATGGAGGAGAAAGAGAGAGGTGAGCAGGGCTTAATTTGTGCTGGAACAAGCCGGATCCGGCACCTCTGAAATCTGATCCAGCACCTCATTTTCCTGAATTCCCCTCCTCACCCTATACCCCACTCTTTCACTCCCCAACCCTCTTCATGTTTGTCCACGACAACCCCCTATCCCGCTCCGCTCTTAACTTCCGCCCACGACAACTATCCCACACCCCAATCCCCCTCCCCCACCCCCTACTTTTTACTTTCGTCCAAGCCTCCCCCGCTCTTAATTTTCGTCAGCGACACCTCTCCCTCACCTGGTAACATACCGGATTCGTTACCCTGATTTGTTCCCGGATCTCACAATTTACAAATTAAGCACTAGAGGTGGGGAAAGATGGCGAGTCACGCACCAAGTGACCTGGTCTCGAAAAAGAACACAACTTCTGCAATTTGGCAGAACAAAAAGGGAGAGGCGGTGAATACGGATGACGCAATTTGCAAAAAATGACCACAAGAGATAGAAATACCTCCAACCTAAGGTCGCATATACGGTATTCAGCTGTCTGAGTCTTGTGTCAAACTTTTTTATTGTGCATGGTAATACCGTATACCAAGGTAAAATAGGGAGGAGGTTTGACGGTTTCAAGATTTGGATATCGCCCAAGCCTAAACTATAGTGTTACAAACACAGCTGTCTCCAACTTTTGCAAAACAACCACTTTGGATGAGGTACTGTATAGAGATGGTGTGAAGAACACTGTAGCGCAACAGTTCCATTCAATACTAACATATTTAAACTGTTTTTTTTGTTGTTTTTTTGTTAATGATCATTCGTTGAATGTTGAATTAATAAATTATTACTTTAGTACAGTGATATGGTTTCTAATATAAAATAGATAATTATAATAATAAAAAAAATCAAGTTTGGTTGGCAGCAGGCCAAATTAGTTGCAGAAAAAAAAGTTTTGTTAGTAAAAAGGATAATTTGGCAGTTCATTCCGCTGTGGAGACCCCTAATGAAAAAGAGAAAATGTTTATATATTAACATCTTCATATTCATAATTGTCTTTTTTTGTTTCCCTTTAAAAACAATAGAATATATGCAGAACCATGCAGAAGGACTTTTAATTTTGCTGTAACCTGGGTCAAACGCTTCCAGTAAACTATATGCCATACACAATCTGTGCGTTTAAGATCTGTTTTCTTTACAAATCAACGATCTTCACTGCCTGATTGATATACAATATGAAGTGGCTCTCAGAATGTACAAGTACTGCATTAAATTACATGTTCCCCCTGTCGCGGGGTAAAAAAATACAAAACAGGGAGGATCTAATTGCAAGGTCTTTATTGACAGAATGAACCAAAATAGATAAAAAAAAAAAAAAACAGAAAAGGGTGCAGGAGAGATAACACAGGTCCAAGAAGTGCAGATCCGAAATATCTTCGGGACGACAGGCAGATCCAAAATAATCAAGCTTCCTACTAAAACAGAGAGAGCCATGAGTAACAACGAACTGACCAGGTACAAAAGAACGCCAAGCACATATATAGCAAAGACAATAAGATACAGCTGACACCAATAATCAGTGGAGCTGATAAACAAATCACATGACAAAAACAGAGACACACCAGTAAGTGCGCACAGACTGCAACCGTGACACCCCCGCCATGTCTTTACAATATGAAAATGTATTTTACCCCAGTATTTTAAATGGAGTTTCTGCGCTTACCTGTTGATCCTGACAAGCATGTGCATGTAAGCGGCTTTTCATCTCATGTTAATCTTGACCAACTAAGTTAATGCTAAAGTCTATTTATCTGGTTTTATTTTAATTACATTACAACATTGATGCTGTAAAAGAAACTGTATACATTTTTAAAAAGTCATGTTAACCATTCAGCTGCAGTTAATCTGTATGGGAAGAAGCACTAGCTGTACCCCTATTGGCTCGTTTCCACTGACTGGTACAGTACGATGCGGTACGCATCAGTACAGGTCACCTTTATCAGGCTTGCGTTTCCACTACCAAGGGTACCCTTTTGGTGGGCGTGATGTACGACAGAGAGTTTCAGTCGACGTCATTCTCGCCCGAATGAATGTCTCAGTAAAGCTGTACAGGTCGTTCACAAATCATATGAGAAGCACTTCTTACAAAACGGATACTTTAAACATATTAATATTTGTTTATAAATATTTATTACTAACTTTTCTATAAACACTATTTGATTATAACTGCAGATCAATGACAGTGTGAAACAGCCTACTATAACATCTGCAATTATATAAAATAAATAAATAAATGCAACATATATGAACACATACAGACCCTTACAGTCTTCGATATGTTACCAATTACAGATAAACTACACACAGCATACATTTAGTCCTTATTTCAGTTCAAAAACAACAATCAACATAGCCCACAGTCAGTGCAAACCTCTCATCTGTGTCTGTAATCTTCACCAGCACATGTAGCCTCTGTTAGACAGTAATGTTGTCATTCCGAGTTCATAATAGTCCAAAAGGCGATGATAAACATGGCAGTTTGTTCATGATTCAGGCTGCTGAAACAAATTGCTTCTGTGTTTTGTCGGGCTTCTCTTTTTTTCCACGCTTCACTCTCGCATTTGTCCTTTTCTTTTCTGAAAGGATCAGACGTCAAAGACACTTCAATAATCACACACACATTATTGTCATCAGCTCAAGAAGTTTGTTATATCAAATATAGATGCGATCGAGAGCTCCCTGGAGAAAGCAAAAAATTCTCACACTTTTAGATGTAAAACAACAAAAGGACATGGCAGATGTTGTTCTTCTTGGCTTTGTGGCTGTTCATCAAGACAACCACAAGGTTTGTTTGAGCTCGGGTCATCCATGGCTCGTTATTATATGCATATAGTATTTTCACGTAATGCCTTGGCTGTGTATTAAAAAAAAAAACATGGCGGTTTCTTTGTTTTCATTCTGGCTAGCTCCACGAGATTGTGACGTATCTCTGTAACCAATCAGCATTCAGCTGCTCGTGTAACTCCACCTCTTGGTACCCTTTCTCGTGCTTGGTACCCTTTCGAAAGGGTGCCAAAAAAGTGGTACGGTACTCTTTTTGACAGTGGAAACTGCCACAAAAGCATACCAAACCATATTGTACCGTACCATACCACTCTGGAAACGGGCCATTTAAGACTTCACAGCTGATACAGATGCACTAGATTATTTGTATTGAAATTGTACTAAAATCCCCTGTTATTTTACATTATGATGGCAAAACGCTTAATCAAACTAAACCCTTATGTAACATCACACCAGCATATTGCTAGTTCCAGGACAGATATTTTAGCACTAAGCACTATAGGACTTTAGCACTATAGAACTCATATCATCTCCAGGACTAACTGTGGACAATGTTCACGTTGTTTTGAAGGGTCAAACATTAACTGAGCAGCCGCTATTGAGAAGAATACAAATGCTAATGAAAGGCTGGGTACGCCAGGTATTATACAGCTCCTCTGTAAAGTTTGTAGCCTGCGGGGAGTTTTGCTGGAGTGTTGTTGACTGGTGTGTTTGGGGGCTGGTGTGAGCAGTTGGTCTTGGGGTGTTTAAAATATTCAGGGTGGGGAGTTTTTTTGAAAGCCACCTGCGGGACACATCACTTCCACTCAGCTTCTGCTGGCCCTCGACACTGACCTTTCTTCTGATGCCTGTCTGTCTTGTCAAGTCATAACAGTGTTGGAGAACAGGGGCTCTGTGTGCTTTGACCTGACAGAAATGGAAACATATATGTGTGTTTGTGTGTGTGTACCTGTACCTGGAAGAAGATAAGGTGATGTTAAACCTCCACTTTTAATTTGTTTACAGTCAGACTGAATCCTCATTCACTTCATCCCTCTTTCATACACACACACACACACACACACACACACACACACACAC
>CAIGQZ010031571.1:0-41731 GCA_903798205.1 Danio tinwini | reverse complement strand
GTAAAAACTAGTCTACAGGTTATTTCAATACAGACAAAGATAGACAGACAGTTGGATGGATGGATAGAGACTTACCTTCGGCTGTATAAAATTAAATTGAGTCGGAATCGCGTCTGGGTGTAAACGCGCAGATCCAGGTTCAAAGCAATCCTGAGTGAAATGAGCAGAACAGATCGACGAGGTTTCAGACGGAGTCCATCCAACGTCCCTCCCCATATTTACAATCCATATGCGACGACGCTCATCTTGCAATGGGAATCTGCGATAAACAGAATAGTCAGCAATAACTCTTGCTTTTACATTGAGAAACACGGAAAACTATTTGAAAACTTACTTGTAGAACGACACACCGTCGACATTCCCGCAGAAATCACACGACTGCATCTCTTCAACTCGATTCTCAAGCGGTCAAGATCCAGAATAACGAACGTCTGAGGAATCGCGTGCTTTATAGCTACACCGTGAAGCTATTGATGATTCTCCGTCATGTAAAATGTGGTAATGGGCAATTTACACAAAACCATAATGGAGATCACCAAGGTTGGGCTTGCAGTAGCATTAAGCACTATACGAAAAATCAATTTTAATACTGTTTGGACTAAAGAGTAATAGATGTTTAGATAAAGATTTCAATTAACTTTATAGGTTTTTACTGTGGTGCTTTAAAAAGATCAAGAACTTGTTACTAATTTAAATTATTTTCCCCATTATAAAGAACTTTTTGTGGAATGATACGTTTCTATGAATGTTAAATGTTTTTCATAGAACATATGTTTAGTTTTAAGAGCGTTATAAACGTTAATTCTGAATAGGCCTAGATGTTAGATTCTTAAATTTTCTTTATAATTTCTGTTACTTTATGTTAGCGTATATTTGGGGCCTGAAGATTTTGCATGCATTTGCTCCTCCATCCTAAATTGATCACATATAGTGGCACATAATTTGTTGACATATAGTGTCCACATAAATTGATCACATATTAAGACTCGGACATTGGCATGGTTAAAATATCCTTTATAACTGTTAAACAGTCTCAAAATTAATAGCCAAAACTGAGCTGTGAAAAAAATAACTATTCTTCAGTGATTCTAAATGAAGAACGATATGCAGCTCAAGTTCCCTTTTGAAAAAGTTTGAATAGGCTTATATGCCCCATTTACACCTATTAAAATGCGTTTTCATCAGTTCCAATCAAAAGTCTATGGTGCTAAATAGGACTAAATAGCCACTTCCAAAAGACAGTTGACAATGCTTTATGTTTGAACAGCCACAAAACACCACCTACTATCTTAATGCAATCATTATGGGATGTGATGCTACTTTTTTCCAACATGCCACATTGTTTTGTGGTTAATAGAAGAAAGAAATTCATACAATTTTGGAACCACTTGACATAAATGTGAGGAAATTGTGAGGAAATGTTTTATTTTTGGGGGAGATCTATCTCTATAACACTCTTTTAGTTCCTATGCCAAATCACTCCTCACTTCTGACTTAATAAATAACAGTTTTGTCTAATCTTTGATATTTAATTAATGTTCTTTATATTCGTTTGACACAAAATTTCATCTGATTTGCCAAGACACTGTGATACAGTAGAAATCTTAGACCAACAGACAGATTTATTATGGCTTCCAGGCCAAGAGTTCTGCCAGGATAAAAACAAAGACGCATAATCAGGAAATTCACCAAATGATATTGATCAAATATGCTAAACTGACTTTCAGAAGCAAACGAAAATATAATTGTTATATTTGTAAGTATAAAAAAATTATTCTGCGGATAAATTTCTATTCTACCTTAAATAAAACAGAACATTGAAAAAGTTGTAATAACTGGTCTAATTGAGCACTATGTGGCGCTATAGGCCACTTCGGCATTTTCCGTGAGTATTCGGCTTGTTGCTGCAGTGCATGATGTCACCGTCTCGGGCGGCTCGCTCCATTTGATCGCTACGTTGCTATTTCATTCGTCGAGATCGCCGCCCTTTACCAACTTAAGTTAGCCTCAGAAAAAAAACACAGCAAATCCTTCAGCAAGGTAGGCTATTGTGTAAATTTTATGCTCTACACATACACATTTTTCACTGATCAAACGCAAATCTCCAGGGTTTTATTGCAAAGCTAAAGGAATGGTCTGGTTTATGTCGCGTTTGCTAACGTTATCTCGAGGACCGTGCTGGGCGTTTCGGCGACAGTTCTCATGTCCATCATTAATAAAACATAGAAATGTTATTGTGTTATGGATGTCCATTTATCGTTACGCTGTTCGAATTAACATCACGAATTAAATACGTTTTCTCAAACGAGTGTTTATTGCTCTGTTTAATGGAGTCGTTAGCTGCAGTGCTAACCCATATTGCTGGGTGGGTTATTAATTAAACATTACACACCGATACAGGACATTGTGCGACTAGAGTCGTTTAAATATATTGAGCTACATAGGAAGATTAAATAACCTTATTATTTGAGTTTGGTTTTATTTACAAGAAATTTGGTTTTGCAGATAAATCAGCAACTTTACATTTCAAATGCTTTGTAACACAAAGCTAGATATTTTAACAGTGTAATGTTGTCTTTGTCTACCAATACAAGATACGTATTTTGTCTATTTCCGTGGATTTACACGAATTTATGGACGTAACGTTATATACATTCAGGCTATATGGAGGATCCGCCCAGCGCCTGTTTCGCTCTCTTGTCTGTTTTGGGATCAATGTTCTGATATGAGGCCTGTGCTTTTGCAGGCCTTTCATTGTTTTGTGATGGTATTTTTTACATGCTCTGTGATTATCATAAACAGAACTGCATACTTACCAATGATAGCTATGTGTGTTTTGGACATATGATGATTTATTGTTTAAAAAAGTGTTTGAACGTTGTTTGAATATAACATTGTTTGAATTGTTATTATAACATTAAAAGTGATTTATTGAAAACAGACTATCATTTAAAAAAATGCACTAGCTAACCTGAGTGGAAACATATATTATTTTATATTATATTAAACATACTGCAGTTGTTGTGTTTGGAAGAAAAATAAAAAAAACTTCCTCATAAAACAAATGCAAGATTTAAATGATATGAACATCTTTCTATTCAATTTTATGGTGAGGCATTGACTTAATATGCACACCAGCTGCTGACATGCCAACAGCCCTGCTGAGACTCTAAAAAGCCCCTGAAGTCAAAAGATGAATGTTTTTGTCTTCAGGCATTAGCATGCATTGCTTATAATTTGCATTACCCATACTGAGCCCTTTATGTGTTACAGTATGTAGAGGCACACCAGTGATTGCTTTGAGAATGATATTCATTTTTTTAAACTAATATTTGTTTATTAGTTGTTTTAAGGCTTTTAATTTGGCACCCAAATCCAAATGATAAAATATCATATTTGTCAAATCCGAATGATAAACTGACCAATCAAATTGTTGACAGTTTTGACCAATCAACAATTTTGCCTAAATGTGATGTCATAAATAACACACTAATATTATTTATATTCATGAAATACAACAGCTAATTTTAGAGGTTTTATCAGACAGAATTACATATTGGTCAGTTTCTGAAAATCATATTTTTTTAGTTGACCAAAACCAGCATTTTGGGCCTATTTTCTGTTTTCAGATCTGGTGGAGTTACGCATTATGAAATAACCTTTCTGCGTCTGGAATTTAGCACTCATGTCGTTCACTGGCCAACTGTGTAGACTGTCTAGTGTGTGGTGGAAACCAATACATCAATGTACATTGTGTTCACCATCCTGTTTCCTCAAATGCTAACAGCATTCTTGCTGAAATTGTTGACAATTTTTCAAAGGGTGTGGTCTCCTCCTGTCTCATAACGTAACTCTTGGTAAGGGTTGATGGGGGGTGTCCTCTGGGACGTGTCGTCATTTGTGCAGCTGTGTAACTATTTTCGTTGACCCCTCCCAAGTGTCAGGGTCTCAGATCTTTTCTAGTTTTTGCAGCCACATTCTTGGAAATAGTTGTTAAAAACCCCTGTTAAAGACATGTTGAATTAATCCTAACAGTGAATGTTTGACCATTAAAGACAGTTGATGTTAAAAGTGAATTAAATGATATTAAGTTTTTAAAGGAGTTGATTATTACGTTAATAGAAGCTTTGTCAACTTGACACTGATATTGAGTTAGAATGATGCCTTCTAAGGGTGCATTTACACATAATGTGTTTTTAAATTAGTGGTTGTTCTATGTAAACTTGCTCTAGATGATTGTGTTTTACTATTGTGCAGAACGGTTTTAAGAACAGTCAGGAACGGTTCCAGTTTTTTTCAATGAGAGCCTAGTATGGTTTCAGCCCGATTACAAACCATTCTCAACGCAGAATTACAGGCATGGTTAGACAAGCTTTTTTTCATGGTTAGGCAAATTTTTATCAAAACTAAATCAAGATTGTGATTAGCAGAATCTGTGCACATCTTACCATGGAAACATTGTTTGTGATCAGTAAATCTCTGGAGGCCAGGGGGCACCCTAACTCCAATACGCCACAAAGAATAGGCAGAGGAACTTAAACAGAGCAGATTTGACTGCCATAGTTCACTGAAAAGAGAAGCAAATAGTTATCAAATCATAGAATGATTATCTTCAATTTCAGAGTTGCTATGATAAAGTATTTGCATTTTTTTGGGTAGCTTGTCAGTGAACTCTATGTAGAAAACGCTGCTCCATATGAAAACAAGTGCTGGCTATTTACTGCTGATTACAGAGCTGGCGTTACTGACAATGACTACGCATAAAAATAGCCTTTGATTAATCAGGCAGCCCTTAATCATGTGTTGACTTCATATCACTGAGTAATTACCAATAATTGGATTTTAATGCGATTAAGACAATACTCTGATTAAGAGTCTACCATGTAAACAGTGATTTTAAAAAAGAGAAATCGAATTAAGACATGTGAAGTATGCCGATCTTTGTCGCATAATTGAAGGGCAGTACAGACATGTAAACACCTTAATCAAACTATTATCGTCATGTAGGACTTTTCGCCACATTTTGTGACAGGATAGTACACATACAAACACACACACGGCTGTTTGACACTATTCTTTGCACCTACCAAGTCAGTAAAGACCACAGACCCCTGCATCGTAAAAATGCTGAGTTTTTTTTTTTTTCATTTAGCGTGCGATATGAATTTCTATTAAAACAACACTCTTCCAGCAGTCCATAGTTGCGTCCAATATCTCGTTTGTCATGAGGGGCATGCATGTAATGTTCTTGAGTGAAAGTGAGAGTGCCAAACTGCAGTAAAAGTCGACAAGTTACAAATAAAAACATTCAAAATTACATGATAGTCCAGAGGAAATGTGGATAGCCGGTGAAGCAATGACGTTAATCCAATTATGTACTATGTCATGTAAAACGGGATCATGAAAGGAACATTCAAAAAGCAACTCATGTGAAAACCTTAGTCTTATTATTGTCTTAATTAGATTAATGCAAATAATTTGATTACTGTTGTCCATGTAAACGCATTCACGGTTTACGTCACACTTGCCTTACCAAGGCAATGACTGATACATTTGTGTTACATTCCAGTTGATATTTTAAACTCATGGACCTCTGACTTTGAATGAGAAGTTCAAAACACCCCAACCTATTTACCATCATCAAAGATCAATGCATTTTACCAGCTGAAGCATGCTTTTCTGAAAAGTTCCCTTTAGCAAGCTATTTACAAACTCCAATCAAACTTTAGGCCTGATTTTTTGGACGGATGAGACATCACTTTTTTTTTTTTACCAATATGCTGCGTCACAGTTTTTGTTGGGTGTGTGATGCGCTCGCGAAATAAATTGGTCCTCCTTAATGATAATGATGATGAAATAGGTGGGGCGTTTTGAGTCGCTGTCGTCTTTGACATTTAAATCATCTCTGGTTTAATCTTATTCAAGGTCAATGTTTCATGAGTTATAAACTGGTTAAGACAAAACTCCTTTTAAATTGCATAAAAAATATAAACTGGTTGGGACGAAAACTTTTAATATGGAAAAGATACCTTTTATCATGTGTTGCTGCCTTGCATGTACACAATGTAAGGCTGTAGATGATAGAAAACAGGCCAAAGACAGCATGCGGTGTCTTTATCTGTTCTAGTTTCAGGTTGCATCCTAGTGAAACACAAACCTGAAGTGATCTCCTTAATTCACCAGCCTCTAAAGAGAGACCCTTATTTCATATTCATGACTACACTGTCACTTTGATAGATATCAGATGGAATGTTTCCTGTAGTTTGTTTTGTGTTACGGCATTGCATGAGCTGCTATAATACTTAATACTTGATTTTATCAAACAGCTGATGTGCATTTCTCCCAATGATCTCCATCTCTATGTCTTAACCAATAAACCTGTTTTACATTACGCCTTGTAGCCATCCCTGACACACCTGTTACCATGTCCAAGTTTCTAAAACCCAAACTGAAGGTAAAATATGTGGGTTTGTGTGTGTGTGTGTGTGTGTGTCTCTCTGTGTTCTGCCCTGATTTGCTGTGTAGAGAAAATCAGCTGTGAGTGTTTGCATTATCAAAGTAGAAAGGAAAAAACCTTTTAAGTGAAAAGAGAGACGCATGGGCTGGGCTTTACCTTGGCTGTCTCCCCGCGCACAGACCCGTCACTGCAGCACGGATGCTTTTTTTCTGCACTGCAGCGAAAGGGAGAGGAGATGGTTAGAGAAATGCAGTCACAGAGAGGTTTTGTTTTCTGCAAACTCATGCAGCGGTCATCATTTTAAGAAGCACTATATACCTGGGATGACATGAAGTGACAGGATATTATTCATTTGTAAGGTCTGTTGATGCTTTTTTATATTTAATGCATGGAGTTGCTGGCTTATTTGAGTTTTTTTTTGTGTTTGTTGCATGGTTTGTGTGGGTGTGATCTGCATGATGTAGCCTAGTTGACGTGCTGCCATGGATTAAGTCCCATGAAATCAGCCTGCGTGTGATGTTTTTGATCCCTGACAGATGTGATGAGAGGTTGCATTTTTCCTCCCCTGTTTAATGAAATCATAAATATTATGTTTAGGATGGTCTTGTTTTAACTCCATCTTCAAGCTCTGGGTTTGTTTAGCATCAGCTCGTAATCAATGGTCAGTAAATACCCTTTCAAAAACAGGTTATGCTCTAAGTGCTTCTGTTATGCTGTTTTGTATGTTTAATGTAATATATAATATAATCTGCAAGGTTTCAATTATCGAAATGCATTATTGCTTGAAACGAGTCATTGCTCGTCAGTAATTCATGTGCAAACTTAAGGCTGATTTACACTTCTGCGTCAAGCGGACGCATAGCCCTCGCCGATGCTGACTCGCACCTCTCAAAAAATGTAACCACACGTCGCAATGAAGCGTAGCGCAAGCTCTGTGATTGGTCGGCTTGGTAGCCCTGATGAGTGTGGGCGGAGGTGAGAGCAGCGAGTGTTTACAAGTGTGGAGTCCTGTGAAGGAGCTCTGGATGGAGACTGTTGTTTTGTGTTTACCTTATGATTAAAGTTGTTATACGTCCGCCGATTCCAGCCTTAAAATGAGCGAGTTTGAGCCACTTGTACATGCGTTCAGAAAAAACAAAACACCATCAAAGACACTCGACACAAAGAAACACAAACACCTACTGCCAGCTAGCGTTTCTGAAGTGTTATTGCAGAGCAACACAGACAACGCGTAGAAGTACGTGTCATGGGTCACGCCTATGGAAGTTTTTTCCTAACAAAATTAAAATTTAAATGACTAAAAGATCAAATGATAAATCAAATGCTCAATCTATAAATCAAATCCTCAAACTGACTCCGCTAATGATGAATCAAACCCTTAAACGGACTCTGCAATTGGTGAATCAAGTCCTTAAACCGACTACACAAATGATGAATCAAATCCTCAAACTGACTATGCAAATGAGGAATCAAATTTGAGGATTTGAGTCATCATTTGCGGAGTTGGTTTGAGGATTTGATTCACCATTTGCGATGTCAATTTGAGGATTTGATTTCTAGTTTGAGCATTAGATTATAATTTGATCTTTTAGGCATTTGAATTTTCATTTTTATTTTGTTACACACCAATCACTTGATGCAGAAGTATAAACCAGGCTTTAGTTTTGTAGCAAATTAATGTATTTCGCTAGTTAGTGGTCTTAATTAGCTGCCTATGAACAAGGATTGCTTTGAACCTCAAACTCAAACAGAAATGGATTCGTCAAATATTATAATGAACAATTCATTTTCAACATTTGCTGTATGTTAGTGAGTGTTAGACACTTTCTAAAGATAAGGAGATTGGATCCTTAAACAAATAGTTTCAGACCCTGCAGGGCTTGCAAAATCTGGTAGCCTAAATACCTGGAGCTACTGTTTTTTTCAGTCGGGCTACCAATATTCATGCTGGCACGATGTAGATAGATTTCGGTAGCCTGACGGAACAAACAATAGCCCTGGGACTTTGGGCTACCAAATTTTGCAAACCCTGTGCTGTAAAAAAAAAAAAAAAAAAAAAGGGGAGATACTGCAAAGTTTATTATGAAAAAAACTGAAGTGTTTGTGATCCTCAGTGAATGTAAACCGCAAGAGGCAGACTAAACAAACATTAGTCAAAATTGGAAAATGGCATACACCATAAAAATACAGGGTTCCACACAATTCATTCATGTTGTCCTAACTATTAAGTTAATATAACCAATTTAAGTAGATTGAACATAAAACAATTAGGTTTCCCAAAACAAATCTCCAGAATTGTGTTTCAGTTCATTTTAAACTTGTAAACTAAAAGTTTGAAAAGAGAGCAGAAAAAAAAACATTTTTGAGTGTATAATAGCCATTTAATTCTGTATCTGCTAAGATGCTGTTATTTCAGCTTTTTAGTTTCTTCGAGCGGTTACTACTAGCCAATTGTAATCCCTGGAGACGGCCCACACATTTCCTCTAAATTCCTCAGGCCTGCATACTCCCATTCAGACGTCAGAGCCCCTCGGATACAGATGTGTTGCCATAGAAACTTCTAGGCTTTCAGTGTGACCTCACTTAGAACTCACAATTCCCAGTTTGATAGTGGGAGTATGTTTAATGATAAGTGCTACACTCTTGCTAAATGCTAATGTTTGGAGTATGCAGTTCGTCATGTTATGAAAAAATAAAAGGTTGAGGAAATGGGTGTTCTGTTACTGCATTTTTTGCTAGTACTGATAATAATCATCTTAGCAATGAAGGATTAAGTTTTATATGCTTGTCTTGGTTAAGGGTTCTGTATTACTTAACTGTCACTGTCTCCTAGATACTGCTTTGGAAATTTGTGTCACCTTCAGGCTTGTGGTTATTAATATCCCATCTCTTCTTTGAGAGAATCTTAGGAATGTAGAGGACAGCCTTATTATCAGGATGAAATGGGACTAGGAGCCTTGTTGCTATTAGAGAGTCCTGATTGTCTGGGTGGAGTGGGAATATCCTGAAATTGTCTTGAAAAAAAAATTGTATGCTGCAAACAACTGGTTAGAGATGCAATGATTCTTTTTAATAGAAGTTTTTTAAATATATTATAAAAATACAATAAGAGGAAACTGTGATGGAAAACCTTGAATATAAAAACATAATCATTCAGATATGCTAGTTTGGGGTTTCTTTACAATGTTGATTACCGATGTGCTGCTTCATAATGTTGTGGAAACATGAAACATTTATTCAGAATTGTTTGATGAATTGAAGTTTAATGGAACCGTTTTGGAATTGGAAAACGTTTCTTATATAAAGGTGGTTTTTGCATGGTATGGTCCGGTTTGGTACGGGTGACTTTTGGCGGCTTTTTGGCTGTACCATTACCAAAATGTGATGTATACACACTGCTGATTGGTCAGAGAGAAATATTACTACCAGCATCATTTTCAACATGATAAACCAAATTCTATTTAAATATTAAACTATGTTTAAAATAGAAGTGTAAAATGGCATGATTTTGCCCCGCTTTGTTAGATTTTTGGTCAGACATTTTTGATTTATACTTTAAGGCCTTTAACATTTTTGTCCTACCAGACACAGAGCTTGCTATTTTTGGTGTTTCAGGACCACCAAAATCTCCCTCACCCTTCAAAACATCTCCAAGAAACCCCCACATGACTGTGGCTAATACTAAAAAACTGGAAATCTCCTTTACACCCTTCCTTTCGAATCTGTTTAATGGATATGGCCTCCGTCATCTATTTGCAGAGGCTCCGATTTATGAGGTCCAGTTCTAGTGGAAAATTCTTTGCTACATGCAGACCGTTTCTTAGACATTTAAGGCCGATTTTTACTTCTGCGTCAAGCGCACGCACGCGTGGAGGCATAGCCCCTCGCCGTGGCTGTCGGTGATGTTGACAGGCACCTCTCAAAAAATGTAATGCGTACATGTAGCGCAAGCTCTGTGATTGGTCAGCTTGGTATCGCTGACGAGTGTGGGCAGAGGTGAGAGCCGCGCGTGCGTGATGCAGCGAGTGTTTACTAGTGTGGAGCCCTGTGAAGGAGCTCCGGATGGAGACTGTTGTTTTGTGTTTACCTTATGATTAGGCCCACACAGAATCTGTGCGCACAGAATTCTGCAGATTTCCACAGACTTTTAGCCCATCATTAATTCTGTTTATTTACTTGAGTAAATGTGTGTAAATTTGAATTCATTCAGTTTTTAAATTACACATATTTCACATATTAAGGTTTTAGTTATGAGACTCCCAAAATAATTACGCAGAAGTCCGCAGATTTTTACCAAAATTCTCTGCAGAAATTGCAAAAAACGTCCGCAGATTCCGTCTGGCCCTACTTATGATTAACCCTCAGGGGTCTGAGGTAATTTTGGGGCCCCTGAGATGTTTTGACATGCTCTGACATTTGTGCTAATTTCAGCTACTTATTACATGGTATTGGCTAACATGCAATTTATTTGTATTCAGCACAAACTGTGCTACAACAATATGTGACAATTATTGATGTACATGCTTGTGTTTTTTAGAAAAAAAATATTATGCATGGTTAGTAGGATTTGGAGAAAAAATGTAGCTGAATTAAGGTCCAAAAACACACTAAATTTGCCTGAACAAGACTTTTGATTTCTTTTTGAGTTCATTTTGAGGCGGGACTTTTGAGTTCCCGCCTCAAAATGAGCGAGTGTGAGCCACTTGTACATTAAGGAAGTGTTAAAAAAAAAAAAAAAAAAACACCAGCGAAGAAACTTAACACAGAGGAACATAAACACCTACTGCCAGCTAGCGTTTGGGAAGTATATTGCAGAGCAACAGAAACAGCGCTAGAAGTATAAATGTACGGCTACGCGCGAGGCTTGCGCCGTGGGTTACGCCAATCACTTGACGCAGAAGTATAAACCAGGCTATAGGCCCCATTTGTACTAATACGTTGTAGTTTTAAAATGGCATTTTAGAACAAAAAGGATCCACGTCCACACTGGCATTTCAGCTAGCATTTCTGAACAGATCTCCGTCCACACTACACAGCTGAAAAAGCACATCACGTGACCACACACACACACACTCTGGCAAGAGCTCCAGGCAGTCAGCGGGTGCCTGCGGGCACCTCCCCAGATAATAGTAGCAGAGGTCGGACAGTTTATCAATGATCTTCCGCTGGATTTCATCTTACTATAGTTGTTAAACATGATATTTAATTCATCTTGTCTCTATCTGACGACTCTTTAGTCTTTTGAATCTATTGCTTGTTTGGCTGAATGCAAAGATAAGTTATAATATATTAATTTATGTAACCACGTTCACTGATTCTGCTTATTTGACTGATTGCTTGCCTATATTGTATAAACCTATTGTACGTTATACTTTTATAATGGCCATTATTGATTATGAAAACTGATATTTAGCAGAAGAGACAGGTTTCATATTTTCAATGAAAATGAAAGGAGGCAGTAATGTTATAGGCTCCGTTTTGTTATTAATATACAGTGAAGATCATATAAATATGTAGCTACTTGACATCTCAACATTTTTAGTGTCAGTTAAGTTATTATCAAATGTAAATAGGCAGTTCCTTATATCATGTTTTCCTTTTTTTATGTTAAGAAAGTGAAACAACGCAGCCAGGGTGATGTGAATGAGGTTATAAAGTACACTGTTCCCTTTAATGATTTACCTGACGTGTCCTAGGGAGTTTTTTCTATATTAAAAGTGCCAAGTCTGAACTTAAGGAAAGGATGCAAGACTGAACTTTGTGCACTAGCCTAATATTGGGGGAAAAGCCCCAATCGGATGTTTTCAGATGTCTCCGTTTTCCCCCATCCACACTGACACGGAGCAGCAGCGTTTTAAAACGAAAACGGCCACTCCAGCGTTTTCAAAAATCTCAGTTTTCAGCGCTGGAAAACTCCAGGTAGTGTGGATGGAAGGCGAAAAAGTACAGTAGCAAAACCTATGCATTTTAAAACTAAGACGTATTAGTGTAAACGGGGCCTTAGACCTGAAACATGCTCAATCCAAATCCAGCATCCCACATGAAAACTGATTAGCACACTAGTTTTAGGACTTTTTGATGACTGCATACTCTAACACTACATTCCTATGTTTTCCAACAGCTGAACCCTCATGTATGGCAGTTGACATTATATTTACCTGTATGTATGTATATTCTGAGACGATGTTAATTTGTACTGTTAAAAAAAGTAAAATAAAAATAACTATTTAAATAGTCAGTAACAGCTACTGCTGTATTGTTAGTTTGCACAACAAAATCCTTTTTATATCTCTGCAACAAAAAGACAACTGAAATTGGCAGTATTGTTGTCAGTAGAAAACGTTCAGATGTCCTTCTTGTTGGTAACCAAGGACTGGTTCTAGAGACGGGTTAGATGGCTCAACCTGGAATGAAAAATGATGTCACAGCAGTCATAGCCATAATCCCAACTACTTTTGGCAGCGCAAAACTGAAGCAATCCAAGCCATACTTTATCAAAGCAGCTTAAATGTCGCTTTTGATCAGTTTAATTAATCCTTGCTGAATAAAAGTGTTAAAATTCTTTAAACAGAATCTTGCTGACCACAAACTTTGAATGTTGGTGCATTTAAAATTCAACTTCCTTGTTTTTGGTTTGTGGCTTGTGGTCCTGACCATAATGTTATGGTTTGACTGGTTTTGCTGAGTATACGCAGACCTCAAAAGCATGAAATGGTATTGACTGAACATGCGAACATGTCCTAAATCTCTTATAATGGTTGCCTACTCATAAATCATAAATGGCCACTGTATTGCAGGAGCACTAGAGGTTGGACTTTGCCCGTGTCATCATCATGTGTTGGGAATGTGAGAGAGGCAGTTACTGAAGCACTCTCCGCTGCTCAATGAACGAGCTTGCGGGAAACACAGGGGGAACATTCCAGAGTGCTGCCGGACTGCTGTGTTCATTTGGATTCAGACGCAAAAGACTCAAACAAATGATAGAGAGGAACGGGGAGGGAAAAGAACGCATGACTTTGGGTTATCACTAGTACGCAGTCGAGTTTAGGGCGCGCTATCTGTTGCTACAGCTGGACTGCAGTGAGGCTCTTGTGAACACGTAGCTTTGTATTACGGTGAGTTTTAGCACTTTCTTTGGACATTTAACCTCCAATTATAATGTTAAAGCATCTAATAATCAATGTCAAAGACTAAAATGCATGTATTTTTAAAGACACAGAGCTAGCATTTCTATTGATTTTTGATCTGCACATGGGTGTGGCCTATTGCGTTTTTTTCCCAGCACACGTTTGCCGGCTCAATTTTACAGTACAGATCTGTGGCCGTGACATCTATCGGCCTCACTAAAACCAGGTTGAGCTGCTCGTAATCCCTCGTCTGATGTGAGCAGACATTGAGACCAGATTTTTTGGGAGAGGCTGGAAAGGGGGGGGAAGGGTGGCATACATCCAGCTGATCTAGACAAAAACCGGACGTGTCCACTGTGCATTAGATCATCACTCATTCAGTCCATTTCTCATCTGGATGTTTAGTTGGTGTTTGTTTGAGAGGTTATGATTGAGTCAAGGATCTCACTAATGCATGGACCATTAGCTAATCACTTCCTCTTCTGCTTTCTCGGTTCTACCCTCTTGTCGTTATATCAAGCGGATGTTTTGTACGTATAGCAGCCACTGACTAGGCTAATATCCTGTGTTTAATTAGCTAAATTTTTCATTAGACTTTATTAGGCATTGCCGTTTCTGTCTCTTTCATATTTAGAATTATCATTCAGCTCCCACATCTACTTAATTTCCTCTTTTTCTTATTGACATGGGGTGGTTATGGACATGGGGTGTTATGGTGGAAAAATCAGAGTTCTGGCCAGCATAACAATAGACTGTATTGATCCAGGCTGACAGTGCATTACATGGCTGACGCCATAGTCTGAATGCTCTTCACATTGTTAAAAGAGCTGTTTGTTAGTTTTCCTGACCTTGGATTAGCCCGAACTCTCTCTAAATGTGCCTTATGATAGATTTGCTTCAGCTAATGGAGCACATGATGCTTAAATGATCTTTGCATGTGATGCCAGACAACATCTATACTACGATAGTGTTGAATCGACCAGATGGTTTGAAATTTGTTTTGTGTTTCTTTCCCTTGCAGAAAGGAAATACTTTATATAAAAAGTTCATAATTCAAGAATCTGAGAGAAAAATTTTAAACACAATTGTCTATTATTAACCCTTGTGCACTATTCAAATTTACTATCCTTTGCATCAGATAAATATTTTTTACTTTTTTTTTTTTGCATAAATCTGTTAATCAACCTCAGTCTTGATCAAAACTTCTAAATTGTTTAGAAAATTACAGGATTTTATTTCTTTAATTGCCAACTTCACAAATGATGTCACTGATTTGGTGAGAAAAAAACACACAAAATGACATTTTCAATATAAAAAGGATTTGTAAACTGAATTTTGGTGAACGATTAGTAACAACATTGGCTTCGATGTATTGTTAGATTTTCATTTTTTTCTCCCTAATTTACTCTTGGTGGCTGTTTTTGCCCCATTGACTTCCATTATAAGCACATTTGATGGTGCATAAATACAGTCTTTGTTTACTTCAGCTGAGATGAATATTTTGATTTTCTCAGACACATCAAGGTAAGTGCGTAAAGAAAAGTCTCACAAACTGTCTTATTAATACTTATAAAATCTAGAAACTAAGCTTTTTTTTTTTTTTGCACAGGCCTATCTAAAGAGTTAATGGTGTCAACTGATGATCAACAGTAAAAATAAAAAACTGTACCTCTTCCCAACAGGGAAAACCGTCAACAATCAAAAATCCATTATTATATGGTGTCCATGACTTTGTAATAAAAAATGTGGTTATAATGGAAGTCAATGGGGCAAAAACAGCCATCAACAGTAAATTAGGGAGAGAGAAAAAAGAAAATTAATCAAAAACAATGCATCAAAGGCAATGTTGTTTCACATGTCCAAGACTGTGAAAGGTAAAAAAAAATGCAGCCCACAATTTCTTTTTATACTGAAAATGTGTCATTTTGTGTGTGTGTTTTTTCACCAAATTAGTGACATTATTTGTGAATTTGGCAATTAAAGAGTTGAAATCCTGTCATTTTCTGAACAATTTAGTAGTTTTGATCAGTTGAAACCAAAATATGGCCAAATTGAGACAAAATCACCCCAAAGTGGATGAAAACATCCTCAACAGTACATAAGGGTTCAATGTAATATAGCACTTAGGCTGAAAAACAATGTATGACTTGCAATTTTGTCCCATGATTTGCAATTTGATACTTTTTAGATTGATATTTGTTGAAATTCGTCAACAATCTGTTGATTTATTTATTTTCATATATATATTTTTCGGACAGATGGAGTTGACCGTTTTTACAAAAAAAATGCATAATACAACTTAATAGGTATTAGTTGGAGGATATTAAGGACCCTGTTTACACCTGGGATTTAGATTCATTTTTGTCATGCTTGTCATTTTTGGTCACTTAAAAAGTATCAAAGTAGAAATGAAAGCTGCCACTGCTTTCTATGTTGATTTCTGCTGTCTATGTACAAGTTTATTTTGCAATATTACATCAAAAGATCAGAAAATGTCAAAAAAAAAAAACACCCACCCATAGACGCAGAAATCAAGAAAGTGGAAAAAATAGACCAATTAAAATGCAAGACGTAACAGGGAACGTGTCTCCTTTTAGTTTGTGATTTAGATTGGGGTTTTTTTTTTACTATATTTGAGTGTCACAATCTTGTGACTATTTTGTTCTTGGCATGAAAAATAGTTTAGCTTATAAAATAAATAAAAGACCTCACAGAAAGGGTTAAGATGTCGCCACAAAGAATGTTCAGCTGTTCACAAGTCATTGTGGAATGGCTCCAGATGTTCACGCCAGCATGTGAAATGACTTCCAATACTCTTTATCCACAGTCAGCTTTTTTTTCATCACCATTATGAAGATCATTTGTATTTGAGACAGGGCCAGATGTGTTCGACTGCATTTACCAGGGAGATTTATCATCCTCTTTTCAGACTCCTCAGAAATGGACCAGCAGCTGACCTTGCATTACCAGAAATCCAGTCGTCTGGCACTGAGGCCATACTCACACTATGTACAGTTCCCTTGAACCGGGCCAAAGCACGCTTGTTCCCCCTCCCGTCTCCCCCGACGGCCCGCACTCGCATTAAATTCGGGCCTGGGCACGCTTACGTCATCGATGACGCGCTGCTCAGTAAGCTCTCTCAATCAGCACAGTGGAGATTTCTTTAGTTATATCATTTAAGTTGTTTGATATGCGGTAACACAGTCTAATATTTCGCCGAACAGATCAGCCACTTTTGACGCTCATAAACAATCATAAAGTCCTCATGCTGCAGGAATTAGGAAGTTTGCTGAAGGCGCAGCTGACGTGCAGTGAGGGATTTGCGTCTTTAATAATCTATGACAGTTTGCGTTCATTGAACAGTACGATTGATTAATTAATCCATATGAAACAGTCCCTTAAAAGTCACGTCTCGCTTTCAGTTTCGGGCTTAGCACGCTTGCACTCACACTGCAAGCATACTGCGCCTGAGCCCAAGTGAACCGTGCTCTGGCCCACCTCTTCCAACCGGGCCAGTGCTGCCCAAGTGTACCGTGCCTGAGCCCGATTAAGAGCACTCACACTTCTCAAATGATCCAGGAAAGGGGCCTGGGCACGGTTCGGATAGCATAGTGTGAGTAAGCCCTGAATCTCTCAGAGAATCAACTCTCAAATCCACTTACATAGCAGCACTTGTTGTCATCGTATTAAATAATTACTAATGAACTCACCATGGGCTTTATTAGCATCTATAAAGTTTTATCTAAAAAATATTAAGTTCATTTTTCCAACGTTTCTAGTTTGAACACCAATCTAGTTTTGCTTCACAGGACATTAAATTGACAATTTCTCAGGCCCAGAACTGCTTTTCTGCAGCGGAAACATGTGAAATGCTCTAGATTGTTCAATGATGTTCTATTGGTTGAAAAAGAGCTAGAGACGTTTGCTATAATCCAGGTGTGACCCATTTTCCTGCACTTTAGTTCAGTCCTTCCACCCTCAAATACAGCTGAAATCACACTGTCCCTCTTCCCTACTGACAGTAAAGGACAGATGCAGTTGAATTGGGGTGGATGTGTTTTTGGATTTGCTGGGGGTTGTGTTCGAAGTCAGCAGGGGGCTGATGGCAGCACTCTCTTTGTGTCGGTTGGTTTAGATGCATAAGGAATTTCCGCCTGGCCCCTCGTGCTCAGCTGTTGGCCATTGCTGGGGAAAGTTGTGTCTCGTATGTCCGCCTGGATTTAAAGTCCCTGTGAAAGCAAAAAAAAGTTTTTTAGATGTTGGTATCACTATGATAGTCTTAAGG
This sequence comes from Danio tinwini, assembly GCA_903798205.1. Lineage (NCBI taxonomy): Eukaryota > Metazoa > Chordata > Actinopteri > Cypriniformes > Danionidae > Danio > Danio tinwini. The sequence goes on along the minus strand of CAIGQZ010031571.1, from coordinate 23,862 downwards.
ATATCTATAAGCAAGTGTGCTCCAAAATGATGACACAAATTGCATTTAGAAGATATAAACCTCTAAAGCTTGCAATTTGTCACTTTAGCCTAAATAAATGAATGCCTCATGCTTGAGTTTCTCAACCTTCTGACCAATCAAACACTTCAAACTAGTATATGGCAAGTTCTGACCCCTTCAAGACACTTTTCATTTTCTCAACCACTCCCAGCGTCAGAGCTGTGATTAAAAATGAAACGCTATTGGCTGTTTGTGAGAAAGGGGAGGAGCTACTCTGTTCTTCCCTCTCTTCAATTTTCAGTTGAAATTCTGTCACAACATAGAACAAAATGCATAAGTTCAACCTTTGAGTAAGTTTTTGTCCCATGCAGATTTTGTAGTGCCATTTTTTTCATTTATATCAATACAAAATACTTATAATGTAAGCTTTTTTTATTGGTTCTTTGAGAATTCTCATGTGCATTTTTCTTGTTAGGAAACCACACTGAGGTTTTTCAATAATATATTCACATTGTCTGCTTACTAATCCAAAATGAATGTGGAAAGACGTTTACATCTGAAAGGTTCATTTATTAACATGTTTCCTCCTCACTTTCAGAAAATGGATATCAGTGGAGTGAAAGTTTTAGAGACGGCAGATGACATCCAAGAGCGCCGACAGCAGGTTTTGGACCGGTACCGTCGCTTCAAGGAGCTGTCTGTAGTGCGCAGACAGAAACTCGAAGACTCTTACCGGTTCCAGTTCTTCCGTCGGGATGCAGATGAACTTGAAAAATGGATCCAAGAGAAGCTACAGATTGCCTCTGATGAAAACTACAAGGACCCCAGTAACCTGCAGGTGAGAGAAGAAGCAAAGTCTGGTTTTCCATTGTACTCATTAACAACTTGGGGAAAATGTTTAAGTGCTAAAAGTGTGCTGTCACCTGAATCACTTGTGTTCATAAAGTGACTTAAGTTGTAAATTCCTTGATTGGGCTTGTCTGTATTCAGCAGTAAATGACTGTATATAGTTATTAGGTTATAAAAATTTGAATACTGTAAATGAATAGGTGCATAGAAGGGTGTCTTGTTTTTCCTTTTGACAAGATTTTTATGCTTACCCCATTGGCAGATTATTTTTCTTGGTTAAGGAAAAACTCACTTAATTTTGGCATATTATTTTTTAAAACAAGACAATATGTTTTGCTTGTCTAGAAAATGCTTCTTGATTTGCAAATTTGTAGGTGTTTGGACTAGAAACAAGACAAAAAACGAAGTAAGAAAAGCATTTGTTTCACTGTTTTCTTATCACACAGCATTTCTTTTATCTTTTAGGGAAAGCTCCAGAAACATCAAGCTTTTGAAGCAGAGGTGCAGGCTAACGCTGAGGCCATCATCAAACTGGATGAGACTGGCAACCTCATGATATCCGAGGGCCACTTTGCATCTGAAACCATCCGCGTAAGAGGCTTTTTAATACCACATACTAGATTTACATAATTGTGAAAAGTTTGTATTATTTTAACATAATCCCATATGGATCAGTCTTTCACGCCTTACCGGACTTCTCAGCGACCAATAGTAAAAAGTGTCAATTATGGTGCTTTTATTCAAGTAGGTACTTGAGTGTGGTGAAACTTTTTGTATATTACAATGCATGCCCTTTGAAAGAACTGAGTGCAGTGGGGTTTTTATTTCAGTCTTTGAGGCCCCTGATATACTCACGGAAAAGGTCATTTTAAAATGGATTAAAAGTTTGCAGCAATATATTATTAGTAAACATCTCAATTCCACCCAAATCAATCTCTATGGACTAAACAAAAGAAAAGACTCAGTGAAGATTTTCTTTTTCCTATTACATAATCGCCATGGACCAATTGCAGTTTAAAGATATTGACTAGCCAGACCAAATTGTTCTAGAAATTTGGCTTTGGCAAGTTGTTTCAAACTCCCGAAGTAAACTTCTAACAAACTTAATTTAGCTGGAATTCATTAAATGACATTACACCAGTCTGCTCTTTGATTTCACTGGAAGTACACTACTGGTCACAAGTTTAGGGTCAGGTTATTTTTTTTTAAGAAAACTATTCTGGTTATCAAGGCAGCATTTATTAAATGTAAAAAAAAAAATTAAATAGTTAAATACTTATTATATATTTATTTATTACTTATTGTATGTAGTTTCAAATGAAACTATTACTCCAGTCATTATTGCTTTTACTACTATTACCATTAATAATAATAATAATAATAACAATAATAATAATAATAATAATAATAATAATAATAACAATAATAATTCAAAATAGAGTGATTTCTTAAGAATCATGTGACTCTAAAGACTGAAGTAATACTGGAATAAATTATAAAATCAAATTATAAACTACTTTTTAAACAGTTATTTTATAGTGCAACAACATTTTACAATCTGTATTTTAATGAAATAAATGCAGCCTTAGTGAGCAGGAGAAGCTTATTTTAAAACATTTAAAAATCCTACTGACCCCAAACTTTTGACCGGTAGTGTATATGGGGGCCTTCATTTAGCATTTCTACTACTGTCTTTCTTTTTTTCTAGATTTCAGCTGAGCTGACCTTAAAAAACACTAGCTTTGTTACCATCCACCTATTTTATGCACATTTTGGAATATCGCATAAAAATATTTATAGGAAATTAGGGCTTCATGATATTGGATGAAACTGACATTACAATATTATATTTTTCTGCGATACCTATTGCCATATTGGGCATCATTTCACCAGATGACTTCAATAGGAAGAATTTGCATTTTTAGATTGATTGGGATAATTTTGTAGTCCAGTTCATCTGGATAAAATATAATAAACAAATCACGAGCATTGATAAATACAGTAGAGGAAGAATACAAATAATAAAATAAGCAGTGCTTATAAAATAAGCAGTGAACATATATTAAATTATCAAATGTAAAATAACACTGCATAGACTTCATTTCATCTTTCTTTAAGTTACAAACATTATAAATTGTTGTTCCTGAATGCTTAAAATTGACTTGGAATGCTTACACAGTCACAGACCTTAAAAATGTGTGCAAATGCTAACATTTTTGGTCATTTTTTGGAGTTACTGCAAAGTGTAGCATTAAACCACATGGCTGTGGCTCTTTAGCTCTTTAGTGGCATTTACTAGACTATAATCCTGACGCCACATTTCAGATCCTGTGATATTGATGCTGAAACGATATGGTGTGCAGCCCTAATGAATATGCCAAGATTCATGTAAATTTTAGAAAATGGTCACACAAAAAAAAAAAAACTGAGTAGGGGTGAAAACAAAATTAGTCACATGATTTTGTTTTAACAGATCATGTAATAACATAAATGGGTGCAGTGGGACGACATTAATTGTTATTCTAAAATGTCTTGGTTATTCTAAAATCCTTTAAGCAAAGTCTGTCATCAAAGCAGTTCAGTAATATTACCTCCCAGAGCATTTAATGCATTTCATCTTTCATGGTGCAAGTAATTTGTTATATAATAAAAATTGGCAGTTGTTACTCATAGCACAGCAGTTTTGGCAGCAGTTCATCAGGAAGTGGCTATTTTGTTCTATTTGACTTATTGGATGGAAACTGTAATTTTTTATTATTTTTTTCCGCAAATGTGCTATGTTTCAGATTTGCGCATAAATCTAATAGGCAACTTTGTGTGGAAACATAGCTACTGTCTATTAGAAACAAGAGCATTTGGTTTGTATGCTAACTGTGTTTGTTTCTAAAATCAGACCCGTCTAGAGGAGCTTCACCGTTTGTGGGACCTGCTGCTGCAAAAGACTAAAGAGAAGGGAATCCGTCTCCTGCAGGCCCAAAAACTGGTTCAGTACCTTCGCGAGTGTGAGGATGCCCTGGACTGGATCAGTGACAAGGTAAAAGGCCATAGTGTTTTGCTTTAGTTCAAGGTCAGTTCTGGAAAAAAAAATCACTTCCTAAATAAACTAACAAAATTTTGGTACAGGAAGCTATTGTCACCTCAGAAGAGCTTGGGCAGGACCTGGAACATGTGGAGGTCCTGCAGAAGAAGTTTGAAGAGTTCCAGACTGATCTGGCCGCCCATGAGGAGCGTGTGAATGAGGTGAACCAGGCAGCCGGCAAACTAACCCAGGAGAACCACCCAGAAGCTGAGCTCATCCTGAAAAAGCAGGAGGAGGTGAACTCTGCCTGGCAGAGGCTGAAGGGCTTGGCTCTACAGAGGCAGGGCAAGCTGTTTGGAGCTGCTGAAGTGCAACGTTTCAACCGGTGAGTTAAAGACTGTAAAAAAAATAAAAATAAAATTAGGTTTTGATAATGGTTTATCCAACCCTTTTCACTTTTCCGGGTTTCTCAGTAGCGTAAAGTGCCATAGTTGGGTAAACTTAAAGCACAATGAATGGGAGAGTATAACAAATATTTTTTTACAAACCTATTTGCTGAAGTACTGAAATAAAAACATCATGATGGTGTTATCAAGACTTTCAAAAAAAGGAAAAATTGTATGAGACTGATAACAGCTGCCAGAAGAGAAAACAATGTTAAATTTACTGTCCCGCTCCATACACTCTGTATTTCAAACACCTAGCACAAGTGGTAAGTTTTTTTTTTATTTGATATAAAAAGGATATAATACATAGATGAAAAATTATAAATGTTCAAAAATCAAAATATTAAAAATTTTCAAGGTTTTAAGATGCTAATGACCGTTAAACGAGTCATAATTCTTGTGAAAAGGGGTGCATAACTCTGTGAAAGTAGTCCACAGCATGACTATAACAACATCAGAGCTTTTTTTGTCTAGCTGATGAACATTAACAAAACGTACACCTAGTCAGAATACAAACTACTTTAAAATACTCTAGGGTTTAAAGTGACAGATGGCAGAAACGCAGGATATTTAATCTCTTTTTTTTGGGGAATGTCCTTATCAATGCTTTTTACACAAATTTCAAAGTGTTATTTTCTGTTCTGTCTTGCAGGGATGTGGATGAGACAATCAGCTGGATTAAGGAGAAGGAGCAGCTGATGGCATCTGATGATTTTGGTCGTGACCTCGCCAGCGTTCAAGCCCTGCTCCGGAAACATGAAGGGCTGGAAAGAGATTTGGCAGCCTTGAATGACAAGGTCAGTCTCGACAAATGCACAAATTGCTCAAAATGTCAATATTGCAATAACATCCTAACATATAATTTTGCAATGTCCAATTTTTTTATGTTATCAGACAACGATTTTTATTTGCAGAGACTAAATGTCAATTCTTCAGAAATGCTCTAATGTTTGGTAGAAAGTCTTATAAAATAAATAATATAAATAAACATAGTAAACAAAGTAAAAAATAGTAGTAAAAATTAAATAATAATAAATCAGAATAAACTGTACATTTAACAATTAACATTAAGGTAAAACAATAATAGTAATCAATATATTTACAATGACTCATTTATAAACATCAGGATGTGTGTGTGTCTGTGTGTGTGTGTGTGTGTGTGTGTATGTGTGTTTGCTCTTTCTCTTTTTCTCTCTACAAATAAGATTTATACACATCACATTTATAAATTTATTCTCTCATTGTTTTATTAAAGTACATTGAGTTTAATGTATATTGTTTTAGCACATGTATGATATGCACGTTCTCCTGTCTGCAGGTAAACACTCTAGGTGGCGAGGCGGATCGTCTGCAGCAAACGCACCCCCAGAATGCCACTCAAATCCACCTGAAGAGAGATGAGCTCATTACCAACTGGGAGCAGATCCAAACCCTGGCGACTGAGCGACATGCTCGACTCAATGACTCTTACATGTGGGTTCAGACAACTTTTTGCTATTGATCACAACTTCAAATCGAGCTTTTAATCTTGAACTTGATTTACTCACCACCAGGTTGTGACCATGTGTTTGCCATCCTGTTTTTAGGCTGCAGCGCTTCACTGCAGATTTCCGTGACCTGACAAGCTGGGTGACCGAGATGAAGGCTCTGATTAATGCAGACGAACTGGCCAATGATGTGGCTGGAGCCGAGGCCCTGCTTGATCGCCATCAGGAGCATAAGGTATGGACCCTTTTCGCATTTCCGAGCAGCGTAAGTCATAGTTGGGTAAACTTATAGAGCAGTGAATGGAAGAGTACCACAAAAACATTTTTTGCATTCTAATTTGCACAAATAACAAAATAATTGTGATTTTCACAACTTAAAAAAGGAAAGAATTTGGGTGAGACTGATAACGGCTGCCAGAAGAGAGAACATTTTTAAGTTTATTTGGAAACGCCTCACGTTAATAATAACGTAAACTTTTTTTTATTATTTAATTCAATTTTTTTATATAATACAAAGTATACAATGCAAAAAAGGCTTTTCTTACTTTCTGCTCCAAATATCTAAAAATTCAAGAAGCATTTTCTAGACTAGCAAAAAATATCACCTTGTTTTCAGAAATAATAAATCAAAATTAGGAAAGTTTTTCCTTTAAAACAGGCAAAATAGTGAAATTTCAGATAGTAGAATAGTAGAATTTCAAAGTAAAAACTAGATTATTTTGCTTGTTTTAAGAAAAAGCATACTTATTTTTGATTTAATATTTCTGAAAACATAAGTCTCACAGAATTTTAAGACTAGATTTGATCAAGTGATTTTTACCAGATGTCATATTGGACATAAAAGAATAACCCATGATTTTTTTTTGCTCCAAGGTGAAAACCTTACTCAATGTTTCTAGTGCACAATTCCCCCTTACTACAATGGCTCGTTTCCACTGACTGGTACGGTACGGGTCACCTTTATCAGGCTTGCGTTTCCACTGCTAAAAGGGTACCAATGGTACTCTTTTGGTGGGCGTGGTGTACGACAGAAAGTTGCAGTCAAAGTCTCCAGTTCGCTGGAGAAAATGTCTAAAGTAAAGCTGTTTGGGTCGCTCACATATCATATGAGAAGCACTTCTCACTAAACAGATGCTTTATAAACAAATACTTCTGTATAAATGTTTATTACTAACTTTTCTATGAACAGCAGTTGATTATATCTGCAGATCAATGACAGTGCAAAATAGCCTACTGTAAATAAATGCAACATATAGTCTCCGATATGTTACCAATAACAGAAAAACTACACACAGCATACATTTAGTCCTTATTAAGGTTCAAAACAGCAAAAAATCGAGTTCATAGTGCAAACCTTTCATGATTAAACGTGTCTGTAATCTTCAGCAGCACGTGTAGCCTCTTGTTAGAAAATAATTCCATCATTCTGAGTTCATAATAGTCCAAAAGGTGATAATAATATTTAAACATGGCAGTTTGTTTACGTTTGCTGAAAAAATAATGTGCTCCTTTTTTCCGGCTTCTCCTTTTGTTTTTTCGCTCATCACTCTCGTGTTTGTCAGTTTCTGACAGGATCAGGTTTCAAAAGCACGTCAATAATCAAGCGCAAGTTATTGTCATCAGCTCAAGAAGTTTGTTATTTCAAATATAGACGTGCGGCTCGCACAAGCAAAAAAAACTCGCGGGGCACAGGGTAAAATCTGCTCCTTTTTTTGGCTTTGTGGCTGTTCGTCAAGACGACGACAATGTTCATTTGAGCCCAGATCGAACAGGGCTCCTTATTATATGTATATATAATCTCTTGGCTGTGTATGAAAACATGGCGGCTCCTTTGTTTTTTCTATTCTGGCTTGTTGTGTGAGCTCGTGACGTATCTCTGTAAACCAATAGCGTTCAGCTGCGCGTCTAGCTCCGCCTTTGGGCCCCATTTGGGACCCTTTCTCATGTTTGGTACCCTTTCAAAAGGGTTCGGACCCGTACCGTACTAGTCAGTGGAAACAAGCCATAAAACACATTCTACTGGACTGTTCTGCTTTGATTCCAGAAGACCTTTCTTTTTTTTTTTTAATGAACTCTCTTAAGGACATTTTTAGCAAAGTTACACCAGAAAAGATTTTAGAATTTAGATAATATATTAACACTAAAAATCTTATTTAATATATGTATTCATTTGTTTGTTGATTTTTCAATTATATATTTATTATTGAAATGTTTGGTTGCTGACATGGCATTAAATAAAAAATACATTACATCACTGAAAACAAGACAATATTTTTGCTTGTCTGGAAAATGAAAATTATTTAGGGATTCTTAGATATTTAGGCTAGAAACAAGACTAAGGAAAGCATTTGTTGCAGCAATTTGTAAACGGGGTCCATTGTCCTTTTGCCATCTAAGCAAGTAGACCAACATGAGAATGTTTTGTCTGGATTTAAATATAGTATGTTTTTTCTGAGTGTGAGTTGATAATTTAGTAACACATTTTAACTATTTCTCTGCTTGTGATGTTTAAGAAGGGAAAACTGAATGTCTCTTTAATGTTATATCAGGGTGAGATCGACGCTCATGAGGACAGTTTCAAATCTACTGACGAGGCTGGTCAGGCGCTGCTGAACACTGGGCATTATGCTTCTGAGGAAGTCAAGGAAAAAGTGAGTTTGGTCTAAACTAATTTGCCTTTTTAATCTAAAGCAAGAATCTGAAATATCTCCTATTTTTTGGTGGGTTGTAGCTGGGCATCTTGTCCGAGGAGAAGGTGTCTCTTCTGGAGCTGTGGGAGCTCCGCAGGCAGCAGTATGAGCAGTGCATGGACCTCCAGCTCTTTTACAGGGACACTGAGCAGGTCGACAACTGGATGAGCAAGCAGGAGGTATGGATTTGTGTGCATAATTATCTCAACTTATTTTCTCAAGTCCAAAATTTAGTTGAAATGATTTAAACTTGTTTACAACAAAGGTCTTGATCTGTCTTTTTTAAGGCTTTCCTGCTGAATGAAGATCTGGGCGACTCTTTGGACAGTGTTGAGGCTCTTCTAAAGAAACACGAAGACTTTGAGAAATCCCTCAGTGCTCAAGAGGAAAAGATCACTGTAAGAATTTGCGCCCTGAGATGTACAATTCAAACCTTGATGCTTTCCATTATAAACCTCACTCAATTTTATTTTTATTTTCTGTATTGAAATATACAGGCACTAGATGAATTTGCCACCAAACTGATCCAGAACAATCACTACGCCAAGGATGATGTGGCCACCCGCAGAGATGCAGTAAGTGGAGATTAGCAGCACCCTGAAACGTCCTTCATTTTAACTGCGCAAGCACTTTGCTCCCCTCAATTATTGCTGACAGAAGTGCTGAATCACTGGTAATCCTATGATTTAAACACCTTTCTTTCTGCTTCAGCTGCTGAGCAGACGCAACGCTCTTCACGAGCGGGCTCAGTTTCGCCGCGCTGCCCTGGAGGACTCCTTCCATCTGCAGCAGTTCTTCCGGGACTCGGATGAGCTCAAGAGCTGGATCAATGAGAAGATGAAGACCGCCACTGATGAGGCCTACAAGGTATGTCGTCTTAAGGGTTGTTTTTTGCACAATTAGGTGTAGTGTTGATTTATTAATTTCTTTCACATTTCATTAACTTTTATATAGCACTTTACAGGTTTATGTAGCTCCAAAATGTTGTGCATTACAATGAACAACGAGACAACAACAACAAAAATGTAATTTTGGTTACTATTCTTTCAGGATCCATCCAACCTGCAGGGAAAGGTCCAGAAGCACCAGGCCTTCGAGGCTGAGCTTTCTGCCAATCAGAGCCGCATTGATGCACTGCAGAAATCAGGCCAGGAGCTGGTTGATGGGAAACATTATGCCTCCAGCGAGGTGTCCACCCGAATGGATGAAGTCAGCTCTCAGTGGAAGAAGCTTCTGGAGGCAACTGAGCTCAAAGGTGGGAAGAGTCTACAACTCTTGAGTTTTTATCTGATTTATTGAACATAAATAAAGGCATAGTTCACCCAAAACTATAATTTTCTCATTGTTTACTCACCTTTCACTGGTTCCAAACCTGTCTGAGCTTTTTTTTTTTCTGTTGAATACATTGAAAATATTTTGAAGAAAGCTTAAAACCTGTAACCATTGACTCCGTTTGAACATTTCACTTCTATTAAGCATTGGAAATCAATGGTTACAGGTTTTCAGCTTTCTTCAAAATATATTTTGTGTTCAACAGAAACTTGTATAACCATTTGAAAGGTGTATAACCATTTGGACGCAAGTAAATAGTGAGTAAATTTTCATTTCTGGGTAAACTATACTTTTAACAGTGTTATAATTTTTTCTTTTAGGAATTAAGTTGCGTGAAGCTAACCAACAGCAGCAGTTTAATCGCAATGTAGAGGACATCGAGCTTTGGCTGTATGAGGTGGAGGGACACCTGGCCTCTGATGACTTTGGCAAAGACCTGACCAGCGTCCAGAACCTCCAGAAGAAGCATGCTCTTCTAGAAGCTGACGTGGCCGCTCACCAGGTAACAATGTCTGAATGATTAACAAATGAATAGATAATAGAGTTTCTGTACTGATTTTGAAATACCTGACAGCTGGTTTCTCTTCTCTTCACAGGACCGTATTGATGGCATTACCATCCAGGCCAGGCAGTTCCAAGAGGCCGGCCATTTTGATGCTGATAACATCCGCAAAAAACAAGAGGCTCTGGTGGCACGTTATGAGGCCCTAAAGGAGCCCATGGCTGCCCGCAAACAAAAGCTGTCTGACTCTCTGCGCCTTCAGCAACTTTTTAGGGATGTAGAAGATGAAGAGACCTGGATCAGAGAAAAGGAACCCATTGCTTCCTCCACCAACAGAGGTCAGTCTGATTAAATGATTATTACCACTACACATTATAAATAAAAGTTGATGTTGTACAGACATTCTGAAGTCACTTTAATCTGTTAATATTCATAAAATTGTGATCTTTTAATAGGAAAAGACCTTATTGGGGTCCAGAACCTATTGAAGAAACACCAGGCTTTGCAGGCAGAAATCTCTGGCCACGAACCCCGAATCAAGGCTGTTACTCAGAAGGGGGAGGCCATGATTGATGAAGGTATGATTTACAAAGCCAATACTTGCATTTTCAAGTATTGGCTTTGTTTTTAAGTACTGGCTTTGTATTACGCGTTGTTTCAGGATTTTTAAAAAGTCTTCAAAGTAGAAATAACTTTGAAAAACATTTTCCCCAAAAAATCTCAGGTCACTTTGCAGGGGAGGATGTGAAAGCTAAACTTCAAGAGCTGCACAACCGCTGGGATGGGCTGAAAGGAAAAGCAGCCCAGCGCAGACAGGATCTAGAGGACTCTCTTCAGGCTCAGCAGTACTTTGCTGATGCCAACGAGGCCGAGTCCTGGATGAGGGAGAAGGAGCCCATTGTAGGAAGCACTGACTACGGCAAAGATGAGGACTCTGCTGAGGTAAACAAGAACAAGACTGTATACCATCCAGAGTGGGCTACTTTAGGAATCAAATTTGAGTTTCAAATTTGAGCAAAACATGCAGCGTTTTGGGAAAGCAATCCAGTTACTGGTTACAGTTACTGAAAGTAATCCAGTTGTGCAAGTCTAATACATGGTAAAATGTTTTAAAGGGATAGTTCACCAAAAAAATATGACAATCCCATCATTTGCATAACCTCCATTTGTTTCAAGTTTAAGTTTCTTTCTTCTATTGAACACAAAAGAAGATGTTTTGAAGAATGTTGGAATTTTTTCAACCATACATGCAAATGGCTGCAAGTTTTCAACATTCTTTAAAATATCTTCTTTTGTGTTCAACAGAAAAAAAAAATCATAAAGGTTTAGAACCATCTGATGAATTATCATTTTTGGGTGGAATATCCCTTTAAATGCTGCAGAACTAAAATTTAATTATTTCATCTCTTTTAATCAATTCAAATGTCAATTCAAGGTGCACATTACTGCATTACAATCAAATTTAAAAGTTAAGGTTAATCGTTAGCATAGCTTAACTAAGTTAACCTGCAGTAATATAGCATAAAGGTGATGTCTGTGTACATGCTTAATGGAGTGTATTTAATAAAAAATGAACTCTGATTTCTCATTACCATTTACAGGCTTTGCTGAAGAAGCATGAGGCTCTGATGTCTGATTTGAGTGCATATGGCAGCAGCATCCAGGCCTTAAAAGAAGAAGCTCAGGCCTGCAGAGTAAGACTACAAAACAACACTAATACACACAGGCCAGCAAATAACAGACCACATGTACCTTTTACATTAATGAAACCTGCCTTTTTTCATCAACAGCAACAAGTGGCCCCCACTGATGACGAGACTGGCAAGGAGCTGGTTCTGGCTCTGTATGACTACCAGGAGAAGAGTCCACGTGAGGTCACCATGAAGAAGGGAGACATCCTCACTCTGCTCAACAGCACCAACAAGGTGATTTATTAGGGCACATGTTACTTATCATGCAAGTTTGGATCTTGGATGTGTGAAAAATATGTATATCTGTATGAATCTGTACATTAATGAGAAGTGGCAAATGGAATGGGATGAATGTACAGTATAAACAGCAACTTGTATGAAGCAAATCCATTTGAAAATAGACATGATTCGGTAGTTCATACGAGATATAGAATGTATATTTTATATAAATTATATTAGAGAACATTTGTATTCAGAAAACATTTTATGGGATAGGTTGGGCTGGGTGATTAATCGAAAAGTAATCAAAATTGACATTCAGAACCTATAATTAATCCAATTAAAATTCTGTGTGACCCCACTCTGTTAAAGGCTGAGGCTGATTTATACTTCTGCAGCCACTTTGCAGCCACATCTGATCTTTGGTCAAGTAGGACGATGGACCCATTCTTGGGCCTTACTTTGCACTAAATTGTCGATGATTGTAAGCTACGCCAGAGATGCCTTGAGATGGCATGTTTTTCATTACATTAAGATTATTATTTACATAAAAAAATTTGTTTACAGAAAATGCAAGAAGTGCATGCTTTTAAACCTTATTTACAGAATATAAAGGATTTATTTTATTTAGATAAGACACTGCTTATTTTCTATTTAAAAAACATAAAAAATAATAAATTTTATTTTCAAAAGTGCAGTTATTTATTTTCACTTTTTATAAGAAAAAGTGACTGTTGGTTTTTCGTGTGTTTTAATTTCAGCTGTCTAACATTGATGTTCAATCAAAAATCCTAGATAGTAAATCTCTCACATGTGAACATATTTACTGTACAAAACTTGTCAGTGAACTCTAAGGGGAAAAAAATCTTTTATTAATCGTTATTGAGTTAAAATGTTCAATTAATCAAGATTTAGATTTTCTCCCAGCCTATGGAAATAGGTTTAAAAAGGTGTCTTTTGGAGGGATTTTAGAATATTTATCATTGATCAAACTGAAACAACTTGTATGACTTTTTATTATCAGTATGTTTGTTTGTTTGTGTGTGTGCGTGTGCGTGTGCGTGTGCGTGTGCATGTGCGTGTGCGTATATGTATGTATATATATATATATATATATATATATATATATGTATGTATGTATGTATGTATGTATGTATGTATATATATATATATATATATATATATATGCCATGAATATAGCCAATGCTGCTAATATGGCATTAAAACACATATAAATCTACTCCTCTGTGCATGTTTTGTAATAGGATTCACCTCTCTGTTAAACAGTTTATTGGAGGACTTTTTGAAGGACTTTTTATAAAGTGAACTTGCATAAAGAATTGTAAAAATAGTGTAAAATAAAATCCAGAACGTTTTACAATTTTTATCCTATATTAATGTAAAAAGTCTGATGTTATGTAGCTTGTGGTTGTTTGTCTGTTTGAATGGTTTTATTTTGTTTATTATAATTGTATCAGTCTAGATTATTTTGCCATGAAGATAGCCAATAAGGTTCACATGGGATAAAAAAAAAGAAATTATAAAAAAATATGAATGTATATCTTGTTCACAGGACTGGTGGAAAGTGGAAGTGAACGACAGGCAGGGCTTTGTTCCCGCAGCGTACGTGAAAAAGTTGGACCCGACTCAATCTTCCTCTCGTGAGAATCTGCTGGACGAACAGGGCAGCATCGGTCTGCGACAGGATCAGATTGAGAACCAGTAAGAGTCATTCTGACATCAGGGTTGTAATCAAAAGATTTGTGTGTTATTGATTACTTTGTTAAATATGCATTTGGGCTGTCAGTGTATGCAGGAAAAAATGATTAGATAAAAAAATGTGCTGGAATAAATCAGATATTAACCCTTGTGCGCTGTTGGGGATGTTTTCATCCACTCTGGGGTGATTTTTAAGTCTTAATTTGGCCACAGCTTTCTCTGTTTGCATGAATAGAATGATTTTTGGTGAAAAATCTTTTTTTTTTCTTCTTTTTTTTGACACATTTTAGGAAAATGCTTTGAAATTATTTTCTGGGCAAATTTGCTACCCTTTCATTATGTTGGTGGCTGTTTTTGCCCCATTGACTTGCATTATAATCACATATTTTGATTGAAAAGCCATGACACCATATTATTATGCACTCTTATTTGTTAGTCTTGATTGTTTCCCAGTTGAGAAGAGAAAAAATGTATAATTTTTGCTGCTAATCATCAGTTGCGATGCAAAAGAAAAAAAAAAGCATAGTTTCTGGCTTGTAAATGGGGTTGTATGGAGTATCGTGTGTTTGTGTGTGTAAATGGGGTTGTATGGAGTATCGTCTGTTTGTGTGTGTTAGAGAGAGAGAGAGAGAGAGAGAGAGAGAGAGACCTTTGTGCATTTATCTTGATATGTCTGAGAAAATCAAAATAAGCAGCTCAGTTCTCAAAACATAGTAAACATAGTAAGTGTATTTATGCACACACACTTTTCTGTTATACTCCATAGAACTTTATATAAAAACCAGAAACATTTTTGCACAGGCCTCTAAAGGGTTAATCCTGCCAATAGATGATCAACAGTAAAAAAAAAATTACAAATTTGACCTCTTCCTAACAGGGTAAACCACCAACAATCAAGAATCCACGATTATGTTGTATCATGGCTTTGTAATAAAAAAATGTTGTTATATTGAATGTCAATAAGGAAAAACAGCCACCATCATAATAAAAGGGTAGTCCATTTGAATAACACACAAGAGTTAAAATATTTTGATTTTAGATAGATGTTAGATGTTATATGTTACATCTTTACATTACATATGTTATATGGTATATGATTTGTTAGATGTTATACTCATTGAAAAAGCCACTAATTTACTTCCACTGCATATAATTGGCTAAACAATTTTAAACGGACTAACAGCTCTTATATGATCATTGATTTGTAGCTATTTTTCTACCTCACAACTCACATTCCAACAGAATCATTTCTTTTTAACAAAAATCCTTGCATCTTTATTCTTCCTGTAGCTCAAAAAAAGGCATCTGTGTAAAACTAACTCTTAATAATATTTCTGACCCCTCGTTACTCCTCTTTTTTTTTCTTTTCTTTCTTGTTTTCTTTGTCTTAATTGAAATGCTTGCATGTGTCTGCTTGACCTGCCCTGTGGCAGGACTGCGGCCACCAAGGAGGTGTGCAGCGTGTCTGTGCGCATGAAGCAGGTGGAGGAACTGTGAGTAGGCCCGACCCATGTCATTCATTTGATTCAAGAAGCCTCCATTGTCGCAAGCACTCATTGCTCTCATCCATCTTTGGCTTTTCAATCACTTCGTATCATTCTATCCTTCCTGTTATTTATTTCTCCATCCATCAGTCTGCTGCTGTTTCAATTTACATCAACTCTTCTATTCCATCAAAGGATAGAAGCTCATCCTGCTCTTCTCAGATGTGGTCATTCCCAGCTGCTGCTTTTCATAGAACTGCTGTCACATGTTTTTGCATTTTCTTTTTGTTTGCTGAATCCGCAGATTGTTATGCCAGTAGTTGAACCCTTGTCTGTGTTTCCAGCTCCTGTTTTCCCTTTAAGAGGGATTTATTAAAGGAATGCTCCACTTTTTATTAACTGGTCATTTTACAAGTCATCTAGAGTTGAGTTTTGTTTTTTTATCACCGGTTCTGGCAGAACCAATTTTAGCTTAGCTTAGCATAAATCATTAAATCAGATTAGACCGTTAGCATCTTGCTCAAAAATGTCCAAAAAAAATTTAGACAATTTTTCTACCTAAATCTTGACTGTTCTGTAGTTACATTGTGTACAAAGACACGAGGCGTTTTAGAATGAAAACTATCGACGTCCACACTGGCGTTTCATCTAGCGTTTCTGAAAAGATCTCCATGCACACTACACTGCTGAAAATGCACATCACGTGACCACACACACACTCTGTCATGCGCTGCAGCGTATGTGCACCCCAGGCAGTCAATGGGTGCTTTGAGCACACCTCCCCAGGTGAGAGCAGTGCACGTTGGACAGTTCATCAAGGATCTTCCACTGGATCTATTCTCACTATAGTTGTTAAACGTGATATTTAATTTTCTCTATCTAACAACAATGCGGTCATTTGAATTTATTATTATTCTCAGGTAACGTGTTTTGTCTGAGCGCTAGTTAAGTTAATAAGTTAATATTATGTAACCACATACACTGATTCTGCAAATTTGACTGACTGCTTGCCTTTATTTCCTATATTGTATAAACTTATTGTACATTATACTTTCATAATGGCCATTATTGATTATTAAAACTGATATTCAGCAAAAGAGACAGGGTAGGTTTCAGATTTTTCAATAAAAATTAAAGGAGGCAGTTATGTTATAGGCTCCGTTTTGTTATAAATATGCATAGTGAAGATGACGATCATATAAATATGTAACTACACAATGCCTTAACATTTTTGGTGTTAAGTTGTTAATTTTAAAATGTAAATAGGCAGTTCCTTATATCATGTTTTCATTTTATTGTTCAGAAAGTGAAAAAACGTAGCCAGAGTGATGTGAATGAGGTTATAAAGTACACTGTTCCCTTTATCCGACATGTCCTCGGGAGTTTGTTTTCCATATCAAATTGCGAAGTCTGAACTTACAATGAAAGGATGCTAGACTGAAGTTTGTGTATTTAATATTGAGGGAAAAACCCCAATCAGGAGAATGTCTGCAGCCACGCCTCCATTTTAAGATGTCTCCGTTTTCCCCCCATCCACACTGACATGGAGCAGCAGCGTTTTATAAACAGCCTCTTCAGCATTTTCAAAACGATTAGTTTTTGGGGCTTGAAAACTCAGAGGTAGTGTGGACTGAAGGCATAACCGTAGCAAAACTTACGCATTTTAAAAGTAAAACATATTGGCGTAAACAGGACCTAAAAGTTTGTATTTTTCTAGCTTGATATGTCTAGGAACTATACTCTTATTCAGTCAAAATAAGGGACTTTGCTGTCATACCAATGATATTATGCAACAGCAACTGAAAATAGGTCCCCAGCTAGGTAACTAGGTAACAGCACTGCATAATATCATTGCACCTGCTGAAGCCATGGTACGGCAGTAAAGTTCCTTGTTATGGCAAATGAGAGTATAGTTCCTAAAAAAAAGTTCCTAGTAAAATTCCTAGAATTTTTTTCCTTCATCCTTAGTGCATGATGTAATCACAAAATAGTCAAGCTTTAAATAGGAAGATTATCGAAACTTATTTTGAACGAGATGCTAATGGTCTAATCCATTTTAATGATTTATGCTAAGCTAAGCTAAAAGTGCTTCCACCAGACCTGGAGATCAGCTGAATAAATTTAAAAATGCTAAAAACCAACTGTTTAATTCTAAAGGAGCCTATTATACACTAAAAAGTGGAGTGTTACTTTAAGATGCGAGTACCTCTCTATTTATCCCTCTTTTCTTCTTTAACAGGTATGGTACACTGCAAGAGTTGGGAGAGAAGAGGAAGGACATGCTGGAGAAGAGCTGCAAGAAGTTCATGCTTTTCCGTGAGGCCAATGAGCTGCAGCAGTGGATCAATGAGAAAGAGTCTGCGCTTACTAACGAGGAGGTGGGATCTGACCTGGAGCAGGTGGAAGTGCTGCAGAAGAAGTTTGATGACTTCCAGAAGGTATGCTTCCTTTATGGATCTGTAGCATGACCTACCACTAAGCTAAAACACATATTGCCTGAGTTTAAACACTTGTATTTTATTGTTTGTTTACTAGGATCTGAAAGCAAACGAGTCTCGGCTGAGGGACATAAACAAGGTGGCGTCTGAGCTGGAGTCTGAAGGTCTGATGGCAGAAGAGGCTCCTGTGGTGCAGGCCCAGGTATGAAAAAAAAACACAACTATACATATAATTCTATTGAAAAGTTTTTGTGAAGAATGTGTTTCTTTTATTCAGTAAGGGCACAATCACAGTTGATCAGTTGATGTCATTGTTCAATGTGGAAGTGCGCTCTTTTTTGTGATTGTTTTAGAATTTCCGATTCAGTTGCCTATGGGAGAAATGACAAGGAATAAACAGCAGAAAACGCTCAAACTACTTGCTCTAACACGTGTTTATGACTACATAAAAAGTAGAATAATAATATACGAAAATATCAGTTTGCACCATCAAAAATCAATCAAGTAAAAATTAATAGAAGTGAATGAGACTGGAAGACTCGAGCCAAAAAGATTGCAAGGGCTGCGCCTGCTCATATGTAAAGATTAAGGGCGTACTCACACTATGTACCGTTGCCTTGAAGCGGGCCAAAGCACGCTTGTCTCCGCCCACGGCCTGCACTCGCATTACATTCAGGCCTGGGCACGCTGCACTCACACTGCAAGCGTACCGCACCTGAGCCCAAGTGAACCGCGCTCAGGCCCACCTCTTCCAACCGGGCCAGGGCCGCCCAAGTGAACCGTGCCTGAGCCAGATTCAGAGCACTCACACTTCTCAAACAATCCGGGAAACGGGCCTGGGCACAGTTCGGATAGCATAGTTTGATTACGCTCTAAGGTCAATTGTGACAGGAAAGCCATTTATATCAAATACTTCTAAAACTAGACTTTTAGCAATTGAATCTTTGAAATCATTGTTTTACACACTATTTTAGTAGTACAATTGTTTGTTTTTCTAATATAAAATATTTCTTGAACAGCAAATAAGCATATTAGAATGATTTCTAAATGATCGTGTGACACTAAACACTAGTAATGGTTGCTAAAATTCAGCTTTCTGTCACCAGAATAGTTATATATTAAAATATGCTAGTAGAAAGCATTTATTGTAAATGAAAAGAATATGACTGTATTCTTAACAAATAAATGTAAGCATAAAAGAGAAGCATACAACAAATCTCACAAACCCCAAACTTTTGCTATAGTACACACCATGTTTTCTAAATTATGCACTCATTTCATGTTTATGCACTCAATTTTATGTTTATGTTGTAATTTTGGAGAATATACAGTAGTCAACGTTTAAACTGGATCAAAAAAAGTTGATCAAAATTGTCAATGAAAGCTTGTAATCCACTTCAAATGTCGACTATTGTATATAAAGTCTACACTTTTATTCCTGAATGAAGAGCATTGTAATTATGGAGATCTTGTTATTTTTCCCTTTCTCCCTCCAACCTTCCATTCCCTCATCCCACAATCCCTTCATCCCACCATCAGCAAGTAGAGGTGCTGGGCTCAGCTCCTGGCAAGGTCACTATTGTTTAATATCATTCATGTCGTCATGCATGAAACAAACACAAATATCGTGGTTTATTTATTTTTTGACTTGTACTAACTATGGCTGTATTTTATTTCACAGGATGAAACAGACTCCAAAGGTGCATCTCCATGGAAGGTAATATATCTTGATCTAACGTTTAACACATGATCATATTATTCCTATGATCTAATCTTGGCTTATTTAGTCATTTGGACGTTGTTTACCCTGTATGTCATCCACAGTGGTGTTTGGTGACTCAAAATGACAAAAGCAGTCTGGTTCTTTTGTTCATGGTGACACTCTTTTGACTCGTGATTTCTGTTCTTTTCCTACTCTCTGTCTGTTAATTCATCCAACTCAATATAGTCTGTTCGCTTGGCTGTTCAAACAACGGCCAACTTTAATACTATAAAGGTAAGAATTTAGGTTTTTTGTATCCGTCTTCAGATCTTCCCTAAACCCACTAAATTCTGCATTGTGCCCCGTGTACCTGGAGGACTAACTCATCGTGGTGTTCTTGTACTGTAGTTCCCTGTGTCCCATTACTGAACCATCAGCTGTGCAGTTGCATCCCGCTCCCTTTATTTTCATTCACAAGTCCTTGTTGTCCATTTGAATTAACTCCTTTGTGTCTTGATGTTTTGGTGGTGGTCAAACAGAAATTCTAGAATGCATTATTTAGCGCTTCTTTTTTAGTTTGTGGCTGATGCATCCACCCATATTTATTAATTTTTATTATTTATTTTTTTTGGGTCTAACTTGCATCACTCATCCCACATGCTTAAATTTTGTAGACGGTCTGTTTGTGTTCCTCTTATTTAGGGCTGGGTGGTATGACCAAAATTCTATTTTACAGTATGAGTCATTTGATTTTAAGGTATATTTCAATGATATAGTTACCTAAATGGGTAGTTATTCCAGAAAAGGAACGAAAAGGTACTAATAAAAAGTTTAATTCTTCGGAAATGAAAAAAAAATTGATTTTCTCATACTTTTTAAATACAGTAGAGCATTTTATACTTTAAATACTGTATGCTTTAATATTTTTGCCAATATTTAAAAACTTTTTATTTGAGCTGATGGCGATTTATATTTTAATGTAAATCACTATGATCGCTCCAATCAACGCTTCCCTTCAAGGCTTATGAGCAGCATCTTGCATGGGAGTTAGCCACACCTGTTTATTTACATATCACGGTATACACAAAAAAATTACATCTTAACATTTATTCCGCAGTAGCGATATATACTGTCACACCAGCCAGCCCTACACTCATTCATACTTTTGTTTTTTTATGCTGGTATGAAGAGCAAAGTATGACGCAAAGCATTTAGAAACATTTATGTAGTGCTTTAGAATAATGTATTGGCAGTTAACTTCATGCTGTTAAATGTGGTTTGCTTGTTTTATCACACAAGGCGTGGCTTCATGGAGTCAAATTTTGCAGTCAGAAATCACACCAAAAACAGGACCTTTAAAACGGGTATTAATGGTTTTATGTTTGTGTGTAGGAGCTGAACAACCGCTGGAGGTCTCTGCAGCAGCTGGCTGAAGACCGAAGCAACATGCTGGGCAGTGCTCATGAAGTCCAGAGGTTCCACAGGTATATATGCACAACTGATACCTGCAGATTAAACCTCAAGACTGTTATTCATATTTTTATGTGACGGTTTCACTTGAATTATATCTTGAGCCACATAAAGATCTGAGGTATTCAGTTCAGTGTTTGATTTATTTTTTATTTTTTTTGCAGAGATGCGGATGAGACCAAGGAGTGGATCGAAGAAAAGAACCAAGCCCTGAACACTGATAACTATGGCCATGACCTCGCCAGTGTGCAGGCTCTGCAGCGCAAGCATGAAGGATTTGAGAGAGACCTAGCGGCTTTAGGAGACAAGGTGAAGTGTTAATTGTTGAGTTATTGTGTAGTTTCATGCTTTATTCCTCGTAAAACATCTGCTAAATATGTATTTGAAACTCTAATGACGCAGACTGATCAGGCCCTTTATATGCATTCTGCTGCCAATCAAAGCTGTTTAGCCTCTGTTGATTTATTTATTTATTTATTTTAGCCAGTAAGTTTTATTTCTTAACTTTGCAGTGTTTATTCACTTATTTAAATTCTATCATCCATTACTCCCCCTCATGTCATTCCAATCCTCTGAGAAACTTTGTTCATCTTTAGAACACAAATGAAGATATTTTAGAGGAAATCTGAGAGCTCTCTCTTCCTCCATGTACAGCAATGGTCCCTAGAAAAGCAACCATTGTTTAAACCGTAATCATAAGATTATGTTTGCTCGCCAATGTCTTCTTATATCTTGTTGCCAATAGAGTCAGCAGCATAACACTAGTGTCATATTGCTTATAGTAAAGCCTGGTTTATACTTCTGCATCAAGTGATCGCTGTAACCCACTGTGTATGCCTTGCGCGTAGCCGTGCATTTATAATTCTGCGCGCTGTTTCTGTTTCTCTGCATTACACTTCCAAAATGCTAGCTGGCAGTAGGTGTTTGTTTCGCTGTGTCGAGTTTCTTCGCTGGTGTTTTGTTTTTTTCTGAACACTTTCTTAATGTACAAGTGGCTCAAATTCGCTCATTTTGAGGCAGGAACCGGCGGACGTGCAACAACTTTAATAGTAAGGTAAACACAAAACAACAACCTCTATCCGGAGCTCCTTTACTTCACTTGTAAACACTCGCTGCATCGGGCGCACGGCTCTCACCAAAATAACATGTTTACCGTTATTTTGGTGCACAAAAGTGTTTTTGAGCTTCGTATGATTACAGTTGAACAACTGTAATCACATATTTAGACAATTTTTTTGGTTCCTTTTCTGGACTTTGAACGTCTCGGACCTTTGCTGTACATAGAAGATGAAAGAGCTCTCAGATTTCATATGAAATATCTTAATTTGTGGTCTAAAGGTGAATGAACGATTTGGGATTAGAAAGATATGAGACAATCTAAATGTGCGGGGTGAACTCTTTACTAGTCTTAATTCAGCCTTTACTGCAACCTGGTGTTTCAGTACACTATAAGAGCTACTCTTAAACCGTCCACCTCCACCAGCTCCACTTGTCTAAATCTCCTATTGGGATTTATGTATGTCTATTCAAAAGCTTGTCCCTTTTTGGGAATAGTCTGCTGTAGCTAAACAGCAAAAACTATTCAGAGAGCTGTCATAATTAAAATATAATTTTCTCCACTGTGGCAGGTGAATTCTCTTGGTGAGACTGCAGAGCGTCTGATTCAGTCTCATCCTGAGGCTGTGGATGACATCCAGGAGAAGTGCACTGAGCTGAACACAGCCTGGAGCAGCCTGGTGGGTCGCGCAGACCAGCGCAAAGAAAAACTGGGCAACTCCCATGACCTGCAGCGCTTCCTCAGTGACTTCAGGTGGAGAAACGAGATGGAAAAAATGCAAAAACCAACAACTTAATAACGTAGAAGATTCTTAACAAACCTGTCCTTCTCTCTCCTTCAGAGATCTCATGTCTTGGATTAATGGAATCAGAGGGCTTGTGTCTTCCGATGAGCTGGCCAAGGACGTTACTGGAGCTGAAGCCCTGTTGGAGAGACATCAGGTGCGTAAATACATCTATACCGCATTTCAGATGAGTTTTCTTTGAAATCCTGAACAACTTTATTAATACACTGACATGTTCACATTGTGTAGGAACACCGCACTGAGATCGACGCTCGTGCAGGAACCTTCCAGGCCTTTGAGCAGTTTGGACAGCAGCTGCTCGCTCGTGGGCATTACGCTAGCCCTGAGATTAAACAGAAGCTGGAGGCTCTTGACCGGGAACGTGCCGACCTGGAGAAGGCCTGGGTTCAGCGCAGGATGATGCTGGATCAGTGCCTGGAGCTGCAGGTCAGCAGAGACCCTTGAGTACTTCTCATACTTGTACACATGAATTTGCTTTCATCAAATGATGCCATGTTTCTTTTTGTTTCTCTCAGTTGTTCAACCGTGACTGTGAGCAGGCTGAGAACTGGATGGCCGCCCGCGAGGCCTTCTTAGCCAGCGATGACAAGGGAGACTCTCTGGACAGTGTGGAGGCGCTCATTAAGAAGCACGAGGACTTTGACAAGGCTATCAATGTGCAGGTCAAGCAACGGCATTTTCTTATGATCAAGTAGTAGTAGTTTAAGTTGTTTAAATGTTTTTTTGTGTGTGTTTTTTTCAAAACTAATCAATTAAATTTATGTGTTCTCACAGGAAGAAAAGATTGCAGCACTGCAGTCTTTTGCTGACCAGCTCATCAGCGCTGACCACTACGCCAAGCCTGAGATCTTCAAACGACGCAGTGAGGTCTTGGACAGGTCAGTGTTCTTCTTCTCTTTTTGCTGCTTAGATTGAGTTAATGGCTTGACGTTTGAGCTTACGTTTTAGGTTT
>CAIGQZ010031558.1:4084228-4097282 GCA_903798205.1 Danio tinwini | reverse complement strand
TTATATTTCTCATACAATAAACTATTACATTATGCAAGACTTTTTTTTATAAAGAAAATATTAACATAACTATATAATGTATATTATTAAATTATAAGCTTAATATTTTATTACATTTTGGAAACAATATTACATTATAAACTGTTCATTACAATTACACTAACCGGCCACTTTATTAGGTACACTTTACTTATACCGAGTTGGACCCCTTTTTGCCTTCAGAACTGCCTTAATAGATTCAACAAGGTGGTGGAAATATTCCTCAGAGATTTTGGTCCATATTGACATGATGGCATCACGCATCCATGATGTGAATCTCCTGTTCCACCACATCCCAAAGGGGCTCTATTGGCTTGAGTTCTGGTGACTGTTGAGGCCATTTGAGTACAGTGAACTCATTGTCATGTTTAAGAAACCAGTCTGAGATGATTTACACTTTATGGCATGGTGCATTATCCTGCTGGAAGTAGCCATCAGAAGATGGGTACACTGTAGTCATAAAGTAATGGACATGGTAGGCAAAAACACCCAGGTAGGCTGTGGCATTGACAATGCTCAATTTGTACTAATGTGCCCAAAGTTACTTCATTACACCACAACCACCAGCCTAAATAATTGATACAAGGCAGGACGGATCCATGCTTTCATGTTGTTGATGCCAAATTCTGACCCTACCACCTGAAAGTCGCAGCAGAAATCGAGACTCATCAGCACCAACATCCATGCCACATTCAAAGTCACTTAAATCATCTTTTGTCTCCATACTGATGCTCGGTTTGAACTGCAACAGATCATCTTGACCATGCCTAAATACATTGAGTTGCTGCCATATGGCTTATTAGAAATTTCCATTAACGAGCAGTTGGACAGGTGTACCTAATAAAGTGGCTGGTGAGTGCATAATCTAGTACTTTCGGTTTTTACATTCCATGCAGTTCTTACATTATTAGTTGCTTCAAATGCATTGATGATTATTTAATTACAAACACTTCATTTCACAAAATGCTAATTGATGGACTGAATATGGATTTGGATTTGGATAAATGATGCAATGCTAAATTCGCCCAAATCTGCTCTAATGAAAAATCATTGTTACCTGAAATTAAGGGTTATGTGATTAATGTTAATTTTATAGATAAACTATTCATTTCTGGACAAACTGCAAAAAGAAACATGTTACTAGATGTACAGAAAAAAATATAAGCTTTCATGATCAATGATGTAATTTCCTGTTCACCAACTTAAGCAATTACCATAGTAAGAGAGTGAAAGAAAAAAAAATCCAATGAGTCAGAGGTTATCAACTGGGGTAAACAGTTGGCTAATGGAAAAGCATCTTTGCAATTGATTGTGATCAGTCTGTGTTTCCAAGAACAGTGTGATACTGATATCCCAAGCTCACATCAGTTTCGGAAAGCCCTCCTGAGCTTACCAGACTAAATTAAGTTAGTTTGGCTACAGATTAAAACGACGCAATAACATCTCGCCATGATAGCAGTCGACTCCTGCAAGAAAATTGGACACTTTTTGCTGTGCACGCTAGGTGTTTAGTTAAGTTTGCATAGAAAGCAAGGCAAGCACTGCACAAGGATGCCGTGCAATTGACTGTAAACAATGAATAAAACATATGGGGACAGAAAAACTTTTAAATAACAGAAGATGGAAGGGAAGTAATTTTCTCCGATTAGCATGATGGAAACCACACACTGTCAGATTAATGCAGCAGCAAAAAATAGTAATGTTATTACTTGGTGGTGAGCTCTACGAATCCCAATCAAACACACACACACTATCACACATAAAGTAGCAGTTCTGAAGACCTGTTCACATTAAATGAAAACAATAACTATAATAGCATCCCACCAATGAATGGTAATCTGATGATCTGAAGTTTTGTTGTGTGTGGCTTTAAATGACATGATTTGCTAAAGCAGAATGGACTCTGATTGGCAACCATTCAGGTGGACACACAGACACAAAAAGGTGAAAGTGATTACACTACAATACTGCTATGTACACTACAATTTACAACACATTTGCATAATGATGGTAACTGACCTCTCACAACAGACAGACCAATCAGAGAAGAGCAAGCCCATCAGACTAATAACAACAGACTGGTCAAAGCAGAGTAGGGGCATCTGACCAATCAGAGAACGGTAGGGTCATCTGAGGAGACCCAATAAACTGGTCCATCTGACCAATTAGAGACGAGTAGGGACATCTGACTAATTCTAACAGACTGGTCAACCAGAGCAGAGTAGGGGCATCCGACCTGACACAAAACATTGGGCCATCTGACCAATCAGAGCACAGTAGGGTCATCAGACCAGTCAAAGTAACCTGAGCCATCTGACCAATTGGAGCATAGTAGGGTTTGTATGAACAAACACAACAAACTGGGCCATCTGATCAAGGGGTGTCGCAGACGAAAGTGAAAAGCTGGGGGTGGGGGCTGGGGTTGGGGAGTACGGGACGAGTGGGGAGTTTATGTTCTGGTGGGCATCTAATAGTATCTCTGGGGGCCCCAAAACAGCATGGGCCCTTAGAATCATCCTAATTCCCACCCCCCACCCTCCACTAGCACCACCCTGGTCTACACTGGTCTCAGAGTTCAGTTCAGTTTTACAAACAGTCAGATATGTCATGTAATGTACTGTGTATTTACTGTATATAGCACATTTATCGTGTATGGCCATACACTCAAAGAGCTTTACAATGAAGGGGAGGAGGTGGCATGGTCCCTCCACACCATCAGTGTGCAGCATCCACGTGGATGATGTGATGACAACCACAGGACAACTGCACACTACATACAACAGTGCGCTCACTACATACCAGCTATAGGTAGAGTGAAGAGACAGTGATAGAGCCAATTCAGTGGATAGGGATGATTGGTCGGCCATTATAGGTAAGGGCCGATGGAGGGAGGTTGGCTAGGACACTGGGTTTACACCCCTACTCTTTACAAGAAGTACCCTGTGATTTTAAATGACCACAGAGAGTCAGGAACTCGGTTTAACGTCTCATCCGAAAGATGGCGCTCACTGACAGTATAGTGTCCCCTTTACTGTACTGGGGCATTTGGACTCACACAGACCACAGGTTGAGTGCCCCCTGCTGGCCTTACTAACACCACTTCCAATAGCAACCTAGTTTTCCCATGTGGTCTCATCCAGGTACTGTTCAGGCGCAACCCTGCTTAGCTCCAGTGAGTAACTGGTCTTGCAGGGTGATACGGTGGTCAGAGATATATGCCTGTACTTTTAATTTTGCCTGCTCAGGGAAACCACTCTTCTTGAATGTATCAAACTAAACTCAAGTAAAGGCACAGAAGACAACAGGAGCATCTAGAGCAAAATATACGATAGTAAATAATAACCCCGCTTGCTTTTTCTTAAACAGTCTCTCAACAGAAATGACTGTGATTGGCTGTAACTATCAGCGCTGTTCACTGAGCAGTGATACAGACACTGAGGAACGACCACAACTACTTATCAGCCAATTGTGCCTACTACTTGACCAATCAGAGCACAGCAGGGACACCTGACCAATCAAAACAGACTGACCAAGCAGAAAAGAGACTACGAGCGTACTTTTGACCATGTCCCGAAGTAAACCGATTGCAGGAGAAACAAAATCAAGAGTCTTTAAATTAGCATAAAAGTGGAATTTTTTAAATTCATGTCTTTATTGTTATAGCCATAGTCCTTGATGCGAGCAGGCTTTAAAGCAGCACACCAACTTGCCTTTATACTCAGTTGGATAAACACACATTTACTAAAAGGAAAAACATCGCAATAACAGGCTATTGAATTACGGAGCATAGCTGAATGGCTTTCAATTCAGAGGGGTGACAGAACAGGAATGACGCACGGTTAGGTCGCACCCATGCAGCGTTTTCATTTTTCCTTACACACAAATATAATCTATTTCCCCAGCTTCAGTATTTCAGCAAATCGAGCGCACACAAGGATGACTTGAAGGACAATGAAGTTGCAGCTTAGTTGAAAGGAAAAATAAAATAGTTTGAATACTTTAGCGTCGCAATGAACCCGATGAAAGTGAACTAAAGCTGCTGTGAAGTCGACGCATGAGTCATTTCACCTGGAATGTGAGGTGCATCACACACACTGATCATGTGAAAACATGTGTCGTGAATCCTCATCATGCTTTGCTTTCCCTCTTCTTCAGCAATGGCATGTTTAAAATAATAATAATAAAATGCCTGCTGTTGAGGAGAGATGAGCAATGCCATAACCACAGCAGAAAGCAGATGCTAAATATTCATCATAAACACTGACTAAATTAGCTACATTATTATTTCTTTCATTAAATATTTGCCGAATATTTATGTTATACATTTTAAAAGGCAAACTACTTATTTAAAATGAGCCAAATCAACACAATTCTTGAGTTTTTTAAGTTACAACTTAATTGTTTTATGTTCAAACCACTCAAATTTGTAAAAAACAATTAAGTTAACTTAATCAATTTGTGTTGGGACAGCATGAAGGAATTGTGTGGAACCTGCATTTTATACAGTGTAGCATTTCCATTGATCAGCATCTGTGGTTTACAAATTTATAAGAATATTATTTTGTAATTTTATAGGGTGTCACGGTGGCGCAGTGGGTAGCATGATCACCACACGGCAATAAAGGTCTCTGGTTCGAGCCTCGGCTAGATCGCTGGGCATTTCTGCGTGGAGTTTGCATGTTCTCCCCTTGTATGAGTGGGTTTCCTCTGGGTGCTCCGGTTTCCCCCACAAGTTCACTTCAGGTTTGCCTCTCCAAAAACCCTCGAGTGAAGGATCCAATTGAAAAAAACCACACACACTACAACATCAAAATTATGCGCACATTTCCCCGCACACTTATTGACATTCTGTTATGTAAACGCTTCATGAATTGCCCACTGAGTCAACAATTAGCCTTTACTGAATCCCCAGCGCCAGCAAATGCAGAAAGACTCCAGCCCTAGTCAAAGACTGACCTTGGTGCAGATGCTGCATCTATGAGCAATACTAATGTAAAGACCCACTCAGAAATGACTGGGCCAAGTACGAAATAATACATTCGAACTGAATACATTTACCCGCTTTAAGCCGAGACACTGCAGGCAAAATCATGCACCTGTCAATTTTGAGATTTTGGGCTTTTGGCTTTTCGTAAAGAGTTTTTTTGTTTGTCTAATGTCACGAAAACATAATAAATACAACTATAAGTGTTTCTATTGTTTTGTAAGCGATTAGATATTTTTAGAGGCTGTTTGTAAGTCATATATTCTGAAGGTCTTTACAGATGGATATGCTCAAACACAATTTGCCTGATTACAGTTTATCATTAATTGTTTGTAACCTTTTTGATTTAATTTGTCATACGTTTTCCTTCGAATCAACCTAAATCTGATAAAGTTGAATACTATTAGATTTAACCAGTTAAACGGTGTGAATATGGTATAAATATATCTACACTGTAAAGTCAACTTCATCAAATGAAATGAGAGTAGTTAACTAAAAGTTTATTCTACTCATTTGAAAAGAGTTTTGAACTCCGTGTTGAAGGTAATGAGTTAATTAAATACCTCATTACAAGGTCCACACGGAATCTGTGCGTGCAGAAATCCGCAGATTTTTAGGCCATCATTGCTTGTTTATTTACTTGTGTAAATGTGTGTAAATGTATATTTATTCAGTTTTTACATTAATTTCAATAATATTATTGACTAATATGAACATGTTTATATAATTTTTATTTACAATACAGATTGTAAAGTAATATTTTCAGTCTTTTAGTACATATGTTATATGAGAGACTTGCTTTGTTTACCAAATAAAGTGGATCTAATTAGATTTGCATTGTAAACATTAAATACAAGTTAAAAAGGTATTACTTTTTATTTCAAATATTAAGGTTTTAGTTATGATACTCCCAAAATCATTCTGCATAAATCCGCAGGTTTTTAACAAAATTATGCACAGAAATAGCAAAAAATGTCTGCAGATTCTGTCTGGCCCTACTCATTACTTCAACTTAAATGGAGTAAGTTCACAGTACTCATATAGCTTAGTTTTTAAATCAAATGGTTTGTAGCAATCGGTTTCCTCAAACGGTTTGAGTTCTCTTCATTTATTGGGTTTTACTGTGCTCAAATTGCTTTCTTTACTCATATAGATTAAGTTCTCAGTACTCATTAGATTACTTTTTGAACTTAAATGGTTTGTTGCAATCGGTTTCCTCAAATGGTTTGAGTTACCTTAACTTTTTGGGTTTTACAGTGTACTACTACTACTACTACTACTACTACTAATAATAATAATAATAATAATAAAAGCTGCAAGCAGCAGTTAAGGGGCCAAGCAGTCCAGAGGCAGAATGAACAAAGCAGTCCAGAGGCCAAAAGCAAGTATTGACTTGAATTGCACATCATTTGGTCATCATGGTCAATGGTTTGAGTTACTTTAACTTTTTGGGTTTTACAGTGTAGCTGTAGTATAAGCCAGATCCAATGAGTTCAGTTCTATGAGACTGGTTTATTTGATATTCAGGGGACAAAACTGATGCAGTTCCACGATGAATTAATAAGAAGCATTTAAAACACATTGGATTTATTAATATTATTACATACATCTTGACCTTATTGATTTCATTTATGTTGAACTAACAAATATCAACCACATAAAGCTGATTCGTTCAATTATGTTGAAAGTATGAAATCCAAAGGGATGGAAATTTTATATACAATCAGAATACATAAATCTTATTTGTTAGCTCTAAACATTTTATTCAATACTCAATTTGTAAATTGTGAGGTCCTGGAACAGATCGGGGAAATGGATCCGGCATGTTACCAGATGACGGGGATGAAAGTGAAGAGCGGGGAGGGGGGTGTAGTGGACGAAAGTGGAGAGGGTTGGAAAGTCACGAAAGAAAGTGAAGAGTGGGGTAGGGCGGGGCTGAATGGATCAGATTTCAGAGGTCTTGGATCCGGATCCAGCTTGTTTCGGCACAAATTAAGCCCTGATTTTATTCTACAAACATTTTTTTTTTCTTCTGGCAGCTGACAGTATTTTATTGAATTATTGAAGTGATAAAAGGAAATAATCAAAATGACTGTATATAATTTGTCAAAACACAGTGAAACAAGACTATTTTGAACCTCACATGCATCCATTCAATGGTCAAAATTTTGCACAAGAAATATACACATTTCTGTTCATCCATTTAAACAAGACCTTATTTGTATATTTAAGCATAACATTTTAGAAAACATCTAATAATATGTATATTTTGCAATTCCTAATGTAATCAGTGAACTGGAAAATATGATTATTATTAGTATTTTTCTGTACACTGTATTAACTGGGTTCCACACAATCAATTTAAAAAAATTATATATCATTAACTTATTAGATTGTACAAATGTGGATTGAAACATAAAACAAGTGGACTGAAGAGTGGATTGAAGCGGATTGTAAGTGGATTGAACATACAACAATTACGTTGTCCCAAAAAAAACCCCTCAAGAATGGTTTTAGCTCATGGTATGTATAAAGCAAAAAAACAAACGTCAGTTTGAATGTATTTATCTGCAGTGTCTTGCTTTAACATTTTAAAAATGACTCTTTCAGCTTCTCCAAGATGACAGATTCTTCAGTATGTGATCATACAGTGGTTTTTAAATGTAGGGAAATGAGGACACAATCTGAGTGACTGGTGTGTGATGGACAGAAGTAGAATAGACAAGGCAGATCAACATACTCAGTGATTCTAACAGGCTCTCTCTCAGCGCTGTGTTGGTGAAACGTTACTCTCTGATTTTTAACAAAGCACTTGTTATTTTGTAAATCTGCTGTAATGGCTGGGAAGAACAATTTGCCTTGAGAAAGGACACATTATAGATGCAACAAATTAAATAAAAAAGACAAACTGGTGACGGGAAGGAGGAATTGAATAACAGAATTGCTAAATGAAATAAATTTAATAAAATAATTTTATAAAAATGTCTCTACTGGAGAAATATTCTCCATTGTAAAACACTTCATTTCAAGAGTGTATCCCCAAAATATGGCTTGTGAGTCATTTTATTTCCTTACATACTAACAAGACTTATTACTTTTCATAAACATAGAAAGCAATATTAAATGCGAGTAAAATGTTGAAATGTATTGTTTCGATTTTTTAATGGGGGAAATCACATCAAAAATTTGAGTGAAATAATTTTCCATTGTCATTCATACTTTTTAATATAATATAAATATAAAATAAATCATATAAACTTTGCTGACAAATGGGTAAAACACATTTTAAAGTTTTAAAAATACAATTAATTAGCATTTTTGTTCCCCACTGTGAAAAATATACATATCTATATATACTACCTGACAAAAGTCTTGTTGCCGAACCCACTTGTAAGAGTAACAAATAAAAACTTGACTTCTAGTTGATCATTTGGAAAAGTGGCAGAAGGAATCTGTTGAACTGCATCCCAATCATCACAAATACTGCAGAAGACCTAATGGAACCAGCATGGACCCTAGATTCTTACAGAAATCAGTCAAGTTTGTTGAAGGAAAAATCATGGTTTGCGGTTACATTCAGTATAGGGCCGTGCGTACATTACATTACAAACCACAGGAGAGGGCAAATTCTTCAGCAGGATAGCGCTCCTTCTCATTCTTCAGCCTCCACATCAAAGTTCCTAAAAGCAAAAAAGGTGCTCCAGAATTGGCCAGCCCAGTCATGAACATTATTAAGCACGTCTGGGGTAAGATGGAGGAGGCATTGAAGATGAATCCAAAGAATCATGGGAGTCCTGCAAGAACACTTTCTTTGCCATTGCAGATTACATTATTAATAAGTTATTTAAGTCACTGCAGAGATGTATGGATGCAGTCCTCCAAGCTCATGGCAGTCAAACACAATATTAATTCTTTTTCCACTGCAGCATGACTTTATATTCTATACTGGACATTATTTCTGTTAAGTGACAAGAGTTTTGTCTAAGCAAAGTCAGACCTTACTGTCCTAATTAAATCATTAAAAATCAAGGCATGATCATATTTTATTTTAATAAAACAAGCATAATCTAGAGGCCTTTATCTTTCATATAAGCCACTTCTGTTACCAAACGATCAACTAAAAGTCAAGTTATTATTTGTTGTTCCTAAAACTTGGATAGGTGACAAGATTATTGTCAGGTAGTATTGTTTAAGTAACAATTCTGGCTATTAACTGCTGGCGCTTTACCTGCCAATTATAAAAATAATACCTCTTCACTAGAAAGATCTTATTTTAATCCTACCCAATACCTTAACCTGACTACTACCTTACCAGCTATTAATAAGCAGTCTAAATTCTTAGCTAATAGTTTGATAAAAGCTTAAATTGTATATTAATATAAAGTGTGACTGAAAATATAAACAAAAGTCAATTACATAAAAACTATATATAATATAAAGTGAAACTTTTGAAGGATATAGGTATGATCAATGAAGATTTATGGAAAAAAACAAGTACATTTTATAGTCAAAATATAATAACAGACAAAGCGAAATAATTTCCATGGCTCCTGCCTAAGGTCTTATGAAGAGAATCTGTGCAAGAGACTGAGCATTAATTCAGTAAACAGTGAGCACTGAGAGAGAACTATCCCTTTAAGAGGTTAATGAATATTTAACTTTACAAGCCCAGTCTTATTTATCACCGCAGAACCAGCGCCAAACCTTCAGGTCACAGTGCTAGAAGCATAACCACAACAGCACATGGCATTAAAAAGTACACAGCGGCCTAAAATTAAAGTGTTTACTCAGTCATTAGTCGACCTTGGTAAATAGATTTAGACACTGGCATCAATTACAGCGCGCTCTTTAATCGGTTTATCCTGGTCCAGCAGTGTGGGCTAAAGCCTGGGTCGCGTTTCCAGCTCATCGCTACACGTCTCGTGGATCTACGGGTGCAAAACGGGTCTGGGAAGAGCTTCCTTCAGGCTGTTCTTTCCCCAGATTCCCTTCTGTCACAGTAAACACCCAAAACTCGCCTCGTCGGCTGCTTAATCTCCCCGACAGCCCAGGCATGACATCCTTTCCCTCGGCTCTCGTTGCTGACATTCTGTCAAGCCGTCCGCTCAGTGTTCGCACCGCTCAGGAGTTTCAGGCATTAGCAACAAACTCCAAATAAAACTGTCCTGTGCCTGGAGGCAAACAGAACGACTCTGATGCGACCCTTATTAAATGAACACCCTGAGAGCGAAAATCTAAATTGTGGACTCTAAAACATATCTGTTAATTAACAGTTCCCATATTTTGTGAATCACAAGTTTATTTACAGTTGTGAATTGCATTATAAGATGTTGATCTCTGCTCTGTAGATTTTTAATGTTGAAAATTCAACTCCACAGTTTAACAAAGAGACTTTTATTGCCATTTTGTAGTTTGAAATGATATAATCAGTAGTGGAAAGAGTACTGAAAACTCATACTCAAGTTAAAGTACCATTACTTGCCTAAAAATGTAGTGCAAGTATTACTCAAAGTATGAGTACTCAAGAGTGGTACGCTGTAAAAAGCTGATGCATTTACATGTAATTTGTGGATGTGTGTAAACGTAACATTCTGTAGTGCATTCATCATTGCCCAGCAGCCACACAATGTCATAAGACGGTAATATTAGTTTCAATGTCAGGTGACCAATATTCAATGTCTAGCCATAGTCTAAGGACAATGTTACTTGGATGTTCAATAACAACATCAAATGACGTTAATTTTAGATTGTGTTAGAAAGTGAACAAAATCCAATGTCGAGCCAACATCTTAACCAATGTCATATTGACATTAAATACTGACATTTATTCGTCAGAAATGGCAACCAAAATCCATTGTCTGATAGATGTCATAGTTGTAATGTCAACACAACGTCAAGCTGTAACATCATTAGACATTGATATTTGGTTGATTTTAGGTTGGACATTGACGTCGACCTGACGTTGAGTTCTGACGTCAACCTGATTTTCATTTCTAAACAAAATGCAATGTCCCCATGACATTGGGGTACAACTTCAATCTGATGTTATGTTGACGTCTTGTGTCTGCTGGGTATTTAAGGCCATTTTGGTCTTCATACAGTAAACATCCGTCATTTTTTTATCAGTGACATGCAGTGTCTGATTTTGGACATCTTAGACACTTTTAATGCTTTTAAACAGTATTTACATTTTCAATACTAAATGAACGTTCCACTAATTATAGAGCCCGGCAGTTTTGAAAAAAATCTAATAACATTAAAATCTTAATGGTTATAGACAGATTTTACCACATATGATAGAACATTTATAAAAGAACCATGATTAATATAGGCTTCTGGGCATTGGTCGGGGCCCTAAGCAGCTGCTTACCTCTCTTATTAATTAAGTCCGGTCCTGCTAATAATATTGACCATAAAATGGTTTAAGAAAGGTTAAAAGCTGCTTTTAATCTAGCTGAAATAAAACAAATAAGGCTTTCTACAGAAGAAAATATTATAAAATAAATAAATTACAGGAGGGCGAATCATTATGACTTTAACTGTATATAAAAAAGCAAGTTGAGGGGGAGAAAATAATGACATAATTGACATATCAGAGTGAACTATCCCTTAAAAAGGTCTTAAAATATCTGGCTTGGTAAAACCTGCAAAAACCCTGGTTTTCTGCACGCATCTATATACGACAGGCTGTGAAAAGGGCTTGTTTTGCCAGCAAATAGCCTGCTGTTTCACCCAGTGATGTGAAGACCTTGATCCCAGGCTGTGGCGGTTGGCAGACGCTCTGGCAACTTCCTCACTCATTCCCAGGGCCTTTTCTGATCAACATCAGTCTTCTGGCAGAGACACAGCCGCTGAGAGCCTCTTCTTACACGCACCGTTAGGCTGGTCCTGGAGACGTCCAGCTCTCTGTCCACTGAGAGTCTTCTGGACTCATTCAGCCTTGACATATACTGAGGATGGATACCAGGGGGAGCCAGGTAATATTGTTCTAAAAGGCTGCATTATTTATTTTTGTGTTCATTTCTGATTCTGCAGTCGTGTTTTTGAAAATGCGGTGCCGGACTACAAACTGCCAATGCTAATGTTCTGGAAAAATGCTTGT
This sequence comes from Danio tinwini, assembly GCA_903798205.1. Taxonomy (NCBI): domain Eukaryota; kingdom Metazoa; phylum Chordata; class Actinopteri; order Cypriniformes; family Danionidae; genus Danio; species Danio tinwini. The sequence goes on along the minus strand of CAIGQZ010031558.1, from coordinate 4,085,157 downwards.
GCTAGTTGGAATCATTTTTGCATTTAATAAGAGTGGTGGAAAGAAGAAGAGAGACAGAAAAGTGGCTCTTCAAATTAAGCTTTTTCTTTCTTTCATTCATTCATTTTCTTTTTGTAATCAATCAGGGGTTGCCACAGTGGAATGAACCACCAACTTATCCAGCATGTTTTCCAGCCGCAACTCAGCACTGGGAAACACCCATACACCCTTGCATTCACACACATGCACTATGGACAATTTAGTTTATTAAATTCAGCTATACTGCATGTCTTTGGACTGTGGGGGAATCCAGAGCACCCGGAGGAAATCCACGCATGCAAACTCCACACAGCAATGCCAACTGACCCAGCCAGGGCTCGAACAAGCGAGCTTCTTGCTCTGAGGTGATCGTGCTACCCACTGCACCACTTTCTTTCTTAAGAAAATAAAAATGTAATATCTATAATATTCATTAATTCATTTTATTTTGGCTTAGTCCCTTATTTAACAGGGGTTGCCACAGCAAAATAAGCCGCCAACTATTCCAGTATATGTTTTTTTTTTTTTTTTTTTACACTTTTTACAACCCAGTACTGGGTTAAATACCTATAATAACTATACCTAAAATACCTATAATAACTTAATATCTAAATATTTATTTCTAATTTTAAAAAATAGACGCTAACAACTACCTATAGTATAAATAAGAATTTAACATCAAAATAATTAATGTGAAGATAAATGTACAAAGACTAAAAAAATGAAAACAAATACAAACAATACAAATGCATGCAACTAAATACAACTAAACATTTATAATAAACAACAAATTTATCTATCTATCTATCCATCCATCCATCCGTCTGTCTGTTTGCCCATCTATCTGTCCTTCAATCCATCCACCCATCCATCCATCCATCCATCCATCCATCCATCCATCCATCCATCCA
>CAIGQZ010031558.1:4051150-4077379 GCA_903798205.1 Danio tinwini | reverse complement strand
ATACGAGTCACTTTTAAAAGATGATGTAAGCCGGTCATCGAAAAAATGTTAAGTTTAGGCATGTAATCAGAGTTATGCTATCCTACATCATTGACAACTTTTACATGGACATCAATCTGATAATCTGCCGCATTCTGAAAAAGACAATAATATTTTTAAGGTATTTACATGAGTTGCCTTTTAAATGTTCCTTTCATGATCCCGTTTTACATGTTATAGCACTTAGATAGATTACAGTCGTTGCGTCAGCGCGATATTGACATTTTCTCCGAGGTTTCATGTAATTTTGGGTGTTTAATTTTAGGTTTTTCAACTTTAACTGCAGTTTGGCACTTTTACTTTCATTTAAGCCGCTGTGACAAACTGAGGTATGCGAGTAAAGCCTGTTTCACACCGCAAGCGCAAGCAGCACGTGATTTTTCAGTGTCTATGTTAACAGATTAAAGCTTTCATATGGTAAAGTCTAGATTGGATACGCGGCCGGCCGGGAGTGTAATATGCACATTAATATAGCAGCATTTTTATATGACACTGTATAACAATAATTAATATTTTTACAGTACTGTGACGGTTGGGTTTAGGGTTGGGGTAGGCATTAAATAATACAATTTATTGGGTAATTTAATAGATAGCATAAATAATACTCTGTACAACTACTGTTTTTACAGTGCTGTGACGGTTGGGTTTTGGTTTGGGGTGGGGGAATGTTAATAAAATACAATAAACGGGAAATTTACTAAATAATATAAATAGTTCTCATTAATTTCCGGTCGCAACTATATCTGATCTAGCAACAACCCTTTCATACCGCACGCAGAAGCAACACGTCACCACGAGGCATGAGAGTCGCTGAAGCAGCAGTGCCACAATAGTTTCGGTACTGGGTCTATTTTTGCCGCGCCGTTCACGCTCAATTAAAGTGATAATGACCAAAACACATTGAATGACAGTAAAAAGTAGCAATTTTACCCAATAAATGCATCATTAACATCCACTGATTTATATATAGTCAATCGAATGAACTTAAACGATTAAAAACTGCAACAAATATTTATTTAGGCGCCAACTACAAAACCAAATGTTAAACAATTTTAGTATCAGTTTTGCTTAAGTTGCACACTTTCCCAGAAAAGGGGAAATAGAAGTGTCCGCTTTAAGGCTGCTATTTACGGGAGTTGTAGTCCATAGCGAAGTGTATTGTGGGTAGTGTAGTTCGACACGCATGCTGGATGATGTGAGCTTGCTGTGTGCTGTGCAGTTGAAGCAGAGGAAGAACCTTGCACTGTGAACCTGACAACACGATAATAAATAAAAAAAGGCATGCATTGATTACTTTTGTCCGTCTCATCCTTTGCACGAGCATGAATTAGCGAGCTGTTACTCGACCACTGGCTGAAGAGGAGAAAGCAACACTAGTTTGATCATGTATAAATATCATTATATAACTATATAGTAAAAACATTATTATAACTAGGCCTGCAACATCCTGACAATCAAAAACAAAATGACATGATGTCACAGGCGATTGTCTTCTGACTGCGCCAGACGTTAATGACACTTCTCAGAGCTTGAGAAGAATACAGTTTTTTAGGATCTATATAATTTGTAAAATAAAGACTTGCAGGTTAAGGAAACAGCATAGAAGGAAGTTGCCGCAGGCCTTGGTGCAGATGAAAAGTACAAACAAAAAGTGTTTATTTGTGTATATAGAGAGATAGGTAACTAGATAGAATAGACAGAGATAGATTGATCTGTGCAGCAGCTGCCAAATATCTTTCCACAAAATGTGACACAAGTCCTACACAACGGTAAGTTTGATTAAGGTTTTAAAATGTCTGTATTGCACTTCAATAATGCGACAAAAATCAACATACTCCTTGTCTTAATTCCATTTTTGTTTAGTTTGATTATGAATTTGGTCGGATTAAGGTAATCAAATGGCTGTTTTCATGGTAGACTCTTAATCAGAGTATTGTCTTAATCCTAATAAAACTGATTATTGATGTCAATGGAAACATACTCATTGTTACTAACCTAATATACTATCTGATTTTAGCAATAATATACAGTTAAAATAAGGTTTAGGGTATAGATTTTTTGTGGGTTACACTTTCAAACAGGAATGATATTCCATAATCAATAATATATATCTATTAACACAGGAACATGTCCAACTCTGCAGAATCCGAACATGTTTTACCATTAGTATTTTTCCAATAGAGATTTTACAAAAAGGATTTCATTAAAGTCAATTGAAATTGAGGAAACCCTGACCTGATACTTCATTTTGTAATTGTAGTTAAAATCATCACTGATAAAGCGTGCCATACTAACATCAAAACTGTGGCATTCATTCACAGTGAACACACCATTCATAAATGTTCACCTTGAATGCACTGGGGTTACCAAAATAAGCAGATTCTCGGAGAATAAGCCCTTTCCAAGAAATGTCACACCTCCTCGAGGGTCACTACATGAAAAAGGCATCAAAGCAATGTTTTTCCTCAACTCCAACAACAGAGCATTGCACTACCAACACCAAGGTCATGGCTTTTATTGCCAGGAAAGAAAAAAAAGAAATTGATAAAATGTGCACTGTGTGGATGTGACGCTGCTTTGGATAAAAGCATCTGCCAAATGCATAAGTGTAAATGTTGCTTACAATAGTGCCAATTAATATATGTTTCATGTCTTCAAAATGCCTACTTGAGAGTAGATTGAGCAGGGATGCTGGGAAATTGTGCCATTACAAAAAAAAGCATTTATGTATTTAACAAAAGTTTAGTATGTAAAAAAAAAATATATATATACCTCATTTTAAAGGGTGAAATTGAATGTGTTATAAATATTACTCACTAACAATCTTTTGGCTTAGTGTCACGTGCAAGCTAGTCGAGAGACAACAAAGGTAAGGATCTAACTGCAGGTTTAATAAAAATAGTCGTGTATGCAGGCAATGGTCAATATGGGAGTTGCTGGTACATAAAGACAATCCAAATCATAGTCATCAAACAGGCACGAGGTCAAAATAGGCGGCAATACAGAATATAAAAAATAAACATGGTCAAAAACACGGCAGGCAAAACAAATAGCAACACAAACAAACAACGACTTAGTTATGGATTGGTGCATCAGTGGTGTATATGTAGTCTGAATGATCAGCAATAACAAGTTTCAGCAGTGTGTGAGATTGGCAACTTGTGTGTGTGAAAAGGCATGATGGGATTTGTAGTTTGTTAATGTGACATGTGTTGTTCACCAGTGATCTGCCAGCAATATTATAAATATATTTTATACAATTACATGTTTAGGTTTAAAGTTAATCGACTGGACTTCAATAGTCCACCACAGGTAAAACTATAAATAGTAAAATGTTATGTCATGAATTTACTTTAGTAATGATGCATTCACAACAAAAAGGCACCAAAAGCCCTGCTATAGCTTAACAACAAAAATAGTATACATTTATTAGTGGACTAAGGGCAATACAATAAATGCTCAAATTCATAACAGAACCCAATTTTGATATAAATATCCTTAATTTATGCCACAATACCATGGTTATGTTTAATCCAGAGTTTCAGACTGACAAAACGGTTGCATTTCATGACTTTTTTTACCTGCCAGTATGGCTACTCTTTTTTAGGTAGCTCTGGTGCTGCTAGTGATACTCCAAAGTGATGAAATGTTCATGATTTGTGGATTAAAAAGTGTTCTAACTGGTTCATTGCAGTTCATTGATTGCCGTGTTTTCCGCATCAGTGTTGTTGACAATATCTGTGCTGTTTCATCAAACTTTAACCTTTTTCGTATTACAGAAACATTTGTGGTTTGAATCAAGGAACTCTACTCTGAACTCGAGAGCTTGGGTGGCCAAATCACACCAACATGATTTCACCAAGTAGGACATGTCCCTGGATTAACATCTATGCTGATCCTGAAACAACATTCCAGTCAGCCAATCAGAATTAAGGGATATGTTTACTGTTTATGCTAAGTTTAGGCGGTTAGGTTTATTAACTTATACATGATTCTTATCCAACTATTATTCACCTCTGATTTTGGGAATAATTTACAGTTATGGTTGGGTTTAGGGATAGGGAATAGATATGAATTACATAATCCAACTGATGAAATGATGTTCCAGAATCAACATGGATGTTAATCCAGGATCGCATCAGACTTGGCAAAATCCCGATGTGTGGCCAAATTATCCTAAAACACACAAATGAGATTATATAAATGAATAAGAATTGCTATGGGATCACATTGAATAAAACGTCCTGGTTTGTTTCCCATTTTGGCATGCTTAATGTTGACTGCTTAGTGTTTAAACATTGTATTGAACTTTATTGCAGACATGTTAGCATTTTATTGAGACAATTTAAACAGTAATAATTACCATTATTGCTTTATCGCTGGCGCTGACTGTCCATGTAAAAGTAGTCAATGATGTAGAAGTGCATAACTCTGATTATATGCCTAAACTTAACTTATATGCCTAAACCACACACACACACACACACACACACACACACACACACACACACACACACACACACACACACACACACACACACACACATATATATATAAACTTAGCATCCTGTCCTTTACTGTATATCTATATAAATTGTATATATATACATTGTCCCTAAAATCTGATTGTTAATTGGAATATTGTTCCAGGATCAACATGCATGTTGTGCTGGTTTACTTCTGGATCTTATACATTGTAAAAAAAAAAATATCCATAAATGAGTGGTTTTCCATATTTTGTGATTTATGTTTTATTTATTTTAAATTTTTCCCCTTGTATTTACGGTCGGGTTTCCACATGATTGTTGTCCATCTATTATTCTCCTCTGATTTTGGGAATAATTGATAGTTATGGTTGGGTTTAGGGGTAGGGAATAGATATGGATTACATTATCCAACAAAAATGATGTTGCAGGATCAACGTCCTGGTTTGTTTCTCATTTTGGTATGTTTAATGTTCATTGCATAGTGTGTAAACATTGTATTGAACTTTATCGCAGATATGTTTGCATTTTATCGAGACAATTTAAACGCCGATAATTACCATTATTGCTTTATCGCTGGCGCTGAATGGGAACGCTAATAGATAGCTTTCTCCAGTGATTACAGAGCTCCTTGTGCTACATTAAATCATGTTTTAATTACGAGCTGATGTAAAAATCCTTCCGGACTCTGATTAAACATTAGTCTCTCAATGGACCACCCTAGCATCTCCTCAAATAACTACAGCAAATGATAACCTGGATCCATAGTTCGCCGTGAGGAGTGTCAGATTTATCTTGAAAGCATTTTTGGAGTGTTTTATTGTCTCAAAATAAAGGAGAGAATTTTTTCTAGCTCCACAAAACCAATTAGAACTTGTCCCACCAAGACTACCCCGTCAAGACTAATTGCCCGACCAAAAGTTTCACACAATGGCCTGCCAAAAACTGCTTTAAAAACCTTCCTCTAGCACAAATCAGCCTTTATTCTGAGGTGCTCGTGAAAAGAGTGCCAGGTTTAACTGCATAGCAATGAAAGGCAAAGTTTGCCAACATCGCTGAAGGTACACAAACACTGACAAACATTGTCCTGTTGTCTGTTTGGGAAAGTACAGAGAAAACGGTCTGTGTTTGTATGCTGAAGTGAACGGTGTTGTCTGGTCAAATTGATGAATTCACACTGATGCGTTTATTAGAGGCAATAACTTTTGAGTGCTCCTTGCAACAACCCTGTAATTTTCCACAGTTGATGTAAAGTTTGAATGAATGATGAACCAAAGCGAGCATAAATAAAGCAGATCTGGATTATTGATCAGAACCACACGTTCATGGTTTGGAGAGAATCCTACAGCTTTGGCTTAAAAATTGAACTCCATATTTTGACATTTATTTTGTATTATTTATATATATAAACAAGTGTGATTACTCTTATTTTGACACACTAAGAAATGTTGTGCATTTGAGTAAACAAAAAAACTAACAAAAAAATATTTTCATTTAAAGGTCATATTTTGTATAGCGCATTGATTTGACGGTGATTGTATTTTTATATAATTACAATATTTAGGAAATAACCATACCATCTACCATTATTATTATTATTATTATTATTATTATTATTATTATTATTATTATTATTATTATTATTATTATTATTATTATTAATAACAACAATAATAATAATAACAATGTGCAAAATAATAGTACTTCAAAGGTACTTTTTAGGTACATTTGGATACTTACGGTATATGCACCTTTGAGGTATCATTGTTGACTCTTAGGGTACAAATATGTTACCTTTTGAAAAGGTACTGGCCCAGTGACAGCTCCTGTACCTTTATTTCTGAGAGTGTACTAATGCTGACAATGCTGATTTGTCAATAACCAATTTTTAACATGAAACTGAAAAGAACAAAAAGTAAGTGATCCTCTAATTGTTGGTGGGATGGAGGTCCATTCCCTAGCAGCTTGCACTGAAAATACCTACTGACTGAATTTACTTTTTTTGAGAGGAATAATACAATCCCTACTTTCACCACCTCTAGTAGTTCGGTGAGCAGTCGATCTAACTTTCACAAACTGATTTAGTGGTAAAGTCGGATTACGTAGGGTCTTTAACATTAAACAAATATGTACATATTTAATTAAATTTTACCATCTAAGCAGGTTATGTTTCTTTAATATTAAACAATGGTAAAATTGAACTAATTTCTTATCAAGGGTTTTTAAGGATTGTTTGTATAATGACTCAAGTGGCTTCAAAGTAGTAATGCTAGCTTGGGATCAAGTGGTTAAACAATAAGTGATATGAGAAATGATCATGGAGTGATAATAGATTAGGGCAGCCTCATATGACATCTGATCCCGAATGAATCTGAAATTTTGCTAAACTGAACCTGACCCGGTTACAAAACTTTTTAACATGTGACTTAAATGATAGTTTTGAATCTATCAAAACACCAAGGTACTTGTACTCAGATACAACTTGTAATCTTTCCCCTGATACAAATACATCTGGTACTTCACTTAACCTATTATTCTTAGAAAAGAACATACACACTGTTTAAGAGATGTTCAACTGTAAACAGCACTGTTCTAACCAGGCTGAAAGATGCACCAGTGATTCTGTGAGTTTGTTTGCAACTTGCAACACACTACTATGAATAAAAATAACAGTGTCATTCGCATACGTTTGTATATTATTATTATTAGGACAAATGGAAGATCATTGATATATAAAGTAAAAAGTAAAGGGCCCAAAATAGATCCTTGTGGAAACACCTGTGGATATACCTGAAGGGGCAGATTTGTAATTCTGTATATTAACACACTGTGTGCAACCAGACAGGTATGATTCTCAGAGGATTAATTGTTTGTTTGTCCATCGATTCCATTAATTACTTAATTAATTCTTCTAAACCCGTCTTTTGTGCTATTTTCTAAAATATTGTTCTGTATAATTAACACAAATATGATTATTACCATATTGTTGTTTGCAGTGTATATGAAAAATTCCCTTTGACGACACAACTCTTTAAATAACCCATCCTGTGCACATCTACTGTATAGGCAGAAGCAGGACTATTTATTCAGAAAGTTTTGCCGTTAATGAAGCAGGGACTCAGGCCTCTCCGTCCGGACTGCGAACACCTTCTCTTTAATCTTTATTTATTTAATGAGCACCTCGACGCCACACTGTTATAGTAATTACCCCTTCTTTCTCCTCCGAACTCCTCAAAACATGAAATCACAGAGCAAAGAGGCCACACTCGACGCCGAGGGCAGAAGAAAAAAAACACACACGCGCACACAAGAAAAAAGCCGAGCCGCAGAAGAAGAGGCGAGATGTTGGCGAGCAGCTTGTCTGATTAGTGCTGATTAGGGTTTAATTGGAGTTCTCCAAAACAAGATGACCTCTGCTTTGTTTACTGATGGGATTAATCGTGGCCGGGCTGAATTAAAAATCCCAGCTGAATTAATGCCTTCCTCGTTAGGTTGGCGCTTTTTAAAATGCAGACGGTGTAAAATGTGTTTTGTGTTCCCAGGAGTGTCCAATTAAAGTTCACTGGTCTTTTTTGAGGTGTTCAGATACTTTTTATTTATTTATATTTTATTTTTAACAGTTATGAGTGATTTTAAGGGGAGGTAAAGGGGAGGGAGGGGGGGATGAATGTTAAGTGGCTTCAGAGTGAATGTAAATGAAGTAATTATTCATTGGAAATTTGGGAATGATTTAGATTTTTCGTTTCTCGTAGTCAAGTTGGATCAGATAATGCATAATGCAGAGGATTATGGTTAAGAGGTAGAGAAAATCACATTGACTGCAATGGTGACTGCAATATTTTTAGAAAGCTATGATTTTTAAGATTTTTTCCATCAGCCATTTCAAACTTCTTCAAAGACAATTTTGAATGCAATTTTTGAACAGTCAAGGGGGAAAAAGTGAACTTATTTTATTTATTTAAAAAAATGTTAGGAGCTACCTAAATTAAAAAATATGTATGTTTTTGAACCATCCTATACTAAATTGTATGGTCACACTTTACAATAAGCTTTCATTAGTTATATTTACTAACATGAACTGAACAATACTTATACCACATTTATTATTCATAATTTAACCTTTACTTATGCATTATTAACATTATTAACATTAGTTACTGCACTGTGAGGTAACATGAACTAACAATGAACAACTGTATTTTTATTAAATAACATGAACTAATTGTTTGTTCATGTAAATGCAAAATGCATTAACTAACATTAACTATTACAACCTTATTGTAGTGTTACCAATTATATTCTAGTATCATCAGTACAACCCTTTGTTTATGGTTGTTACAGCATAGTGTATTATTACTGTAAGTACAGTGATTTAAAAACTGTAATGGATACTGTAGTACACTTTTGTTTTTATTGCAGTAAATTGTGGTGTGCTGCATAATATAAACTACAGTATTTGGGTTATTTGTTTATATTACTATAGTGGCTGTGTTACAATAGCAACTGTAGAATCACCACAATATATTTATTCAGGTACTTTACTACAGTGTAGTTCAAAAACAATAGCCTTTACTACAAAATTTTAATGTTGGTGCTCATCTACACACAGAAATTAAGTTACAAAAGCTGTCACTGGGGTGGTACCTTCTCAAAAGGTACACTCTTGTACTTCACAGCTGCACATCAGTACATTTAGGATACACCTTTGTACCTTTAATTGTATGTATTATTACTGTAGGTACATTTAAGGACCTGTTAGGAACAACAAAGTATGTTTGGATTTTGTACTTTTACTTCTGAGAGCTACTATGGTAAATCTATTTATTCACATTAATGATCAAAATAATAGCATTTATTTGTTTAATACAAATGTATTGCAAATGAATCACTGATTCAAAGCATTCTTTGAAACTGGGTTAAAGCTAAAAACCTTTTTGTTGCTATAAAATTATTGAAATAGTAACTGAACTTAAATAAATATTAATAAATTATAATTTTAGTTAGTAAAAAAAACTGTTTAATCCAGCCTAGGCTGATTTCCATCCATTCCCAGCCTGGTCTTAACTGGTCAGACTGGGAGATGACCAGCCAAAACCAGCTATGTCCAGCTTAAACTAGGCTGGTTAAGCTGGTTGTAGCTGGTCATTTTTCAGCCTGACCAGCTAAGACTAGGCTGGAACTGGCTAAATCTAGCCTAGAAATGGCCACACTCCTCTAAAACCAGGCTGGTTGAACAGCTAAAACCAGCCAACTGGCATAGGCTGGTTTAATATATATATATATATATATATATGTATTTGTATATATGTATTTATTTATTTATTTATTTTTTTCACCAGGGAAATTTAGCATCACAACTGAAACTTTTTTTATTATTTGTTTTCATGACAAGATTTTATTCCCAACTATTTAAACACTAAAAAAGTATTTGTTTAATGCACCTGTATTGTAAAATAATTACTGATTGGAAACATTGTCTTTTAAACTGGGTTAAAGTTAAAAACCTTTTTGTTACTATTTAAATATTGAAATGTTAACTAAATAAATAAATAATAAAATATATTTTTTCAGCCACTTTAAACTTCTTCAAATACATTTTTAAGCAACCTCAGTTCCAAGTGAGAGGGTTTTTTTTTTTTTTTTGCAGGGGACATTGTAAATGCCCAGAGATCCCAGCATTTACCAGATAATGTTGATATGCTAATGTTCCTTAAAAAAATAAACCTGTCTGAACAAGTGAGTGTGTGAGTGAAAGAGGTGTGTGTTCTCAAATACTAATTCAGCACATGGTCCAGCTGCAATAAGAAGGCTGCTATTTTTAGTTTTCAAGAATACTAAATTGAAACTTTATTTTTTACATAGTTTAATAATGTTTAACATTAAAGTTCCTGTTTCAAAGTTTACAGATAGATGGCTATTGTATGCCATTGATATGTTCAGTGATCAGGTAAAATAAACAATTCTGGCATCGAGTCTCTTCATTAGTTTTGTTTTTTCTGTGAATGATTCAATAAATACCGTACTGTGTTATATATACTGAAGTATTACCGTACCGTGAAATTTTGATACCGCTACATCCCTAGTTCTTTTTGATGTAATCTATTCGTAAACACTGAAATGTGCAAAAACAGCGCCCCCGTGCGTCCACGTCCTGATGCTGGCTAAATATAAATAAATAAATAAAATTCCTCAAAACAGCAACTCCTGGCCAGAAACATAGCAGTTCATTTAAAAAGCCACATCCATGCCTTTCCTTCACGGCGCATAAAAGACCTCTGCGAATGCCAGAAAATAGACCTTAATGCTCTTACTATATCTGAAAGTCCAGCTGTTCCCATGCCGCGAGCGCCGGGGATTGTTGGGATCAGAACAAGTGCTTATTGTGGAGCTTCAAAATCTCGGATAGGTTTGCTGATTGCCACTGATGTGTTTCCAGCACAGGGACTCGGGTAAGTAAGCTGTCCTCAACTCAGAGAAAACACAGAACTGAGCCTCTCCATAGGGATCTGCCATGGATTTAATCACTTAACCTGTCAGAGCGCATGAGGAGTAAATAAAACAGGCCACTCTCACCAAACATGTATGCAGGCACATGCTCCCATTAGCTCTGACAGGCTTTCTTAAATGTTTCATTTCGCTTGCCATCGACTAGAGCGAACACTCTGACCTAGAGAGTTTATTAGTGCGCGGCTAATGGCGTAGCACTAGCGCTGCGTCTTTATCTCGGTACATCGGCATCAAGGGGATGATTGTAAACAAACTCCAAATGTGAGGAGACAGTTAATAATGATGGGTCACATGGATTCACAAATTCACATTACAGCCGGCTTCGAAAGCATTCGGTACTGCTAGCACACGGGTTAATGTGAGCTTCAAAAATGGCTTTATTGTTTTAAGTGTTTGATATTTCGCTCAAAACATTAACAGGATAATTGGAGATGATTGAGTTTGTTTTTGGTGGAAAATAAAGGCTTTTTTTTGAGTGAAATGCTTCAAATGATTTGAGTTAATATACTGTGGGTATGTTTAAACGCATGATTTTTCCTGGTGAATATATGAAGAGTTCAGATGCAAAACCCTCTCAATCTATCAGACCTCTTTTCCAAAAAATTTGCATTTTCTATCAGGCTCCTCTGATTAGGTTCAGAAGTTTCATTTTGTAGATAATAAAAAGGTTACTAGCTTGTAAATAAAATAACTTTTATTTTTTATAAATGTCACTTTAGACAATTTTTTGTTTTTTAACAAGGTAGATTTTCTTTTGTGTCAAAACCAGCTAAATCCACTTGTGCTTTTTTTTCTTTGCAAAAACCTCTAAATCCACCTATTGAGACAAGACAGTGTAATTAGGTGAAAATCACTAAAGATGCAATTAGAAATTATTTACCAAACATAAAATGCATTACACAAACCACCTACAATTTTAAATACATAAATCTGTCAAGAAAGTGGCGGTTCATTCCGCTGTGGTAACCTCTAAAAACCCAGAGACTGAAGCAAAATGAATTAAAGAAATCTGTCAAGTAAGTGTATTAATCAATAACATTAAAATTGACCTTCATTAAATACTAACAATCTGTTGTCATTTCTCATTTTTGGTATTTAGATTTAAAGTAGAACACTGTAAACTAAACTTGTTAGAGTCAAATAGTTTGGTGTAAAAGCATTGGTAAACATCAATATCTGTGCATTGTCTAATAATATAAAAAGCTTATCAGATGAATGGGTAATGAAGTAATATTAATAATGTATAGTTTTATACACTATATTTATCTTTTTAAAAATAGCTTACATTAGCAAATAAAACACAAGATAGGCCTACTGGGCAAAAAAGGAATGTGTCTCAGACACTTTTAGAAGCTGTCATTCATTCATTCTCACCATAATCATGGTCTTGGTCTCTTTTTCGTCTCTTGTTTATCCTCAAAGCATCCATGTGGGATAATAGAACGGCATCTTTATTTTGTCTTTCGTGAAACGCAGTTGCCGTTTAATGTAAAGTAAATTGGACTCATTCAAAATAGTGTCGATGCGCAAAAAAAAAAAGTTCTGACTTCCAAACAGCCATTATTGCCCTATAAAGGGCACTTAGTAATGAAAACAATCAAGGCCGCCATATTGAAGTGTCATTCTAAACTAAAGTGCTTAAAAATGTCCACTTTGAAGGGCCCTTTAAAAATAAGGATTTTGAAGGATACAACTGATGGACACTTGTGCTGGGAGGTTGTTTGGTGTCACGCAATGCATTCAATTTGGATCTCTATGCTCTTATCCCTTCATAGGGACCCTCGAAAGGCATTAGGGCATTGGGATGAGTCCTTCCGATTCATCAATTGGTCAACCTCTTGTTTCTAGTCAAAAGTAATAAACCAATGAGAATGCATTTCATAAAAACTTTGCTTATATGCATCCATAGAGTTGTCAAAAATTGTGGCACACAAATAGTTAAGCAAGACATTTATTAAAACAATTGCTTTTGGTAGTATTTTAGTATTATTAGCTATTACTTTGGTTATTTTAGACAGTTAATGGTATTATTTTGAACAAAAGATCAAGATAATAAACAATAAAGACTATTTCTTTGCTCATATTTAACAAGAGTGCCAAGATTAGTAGACATCACTGCAGATATTACGTACTTAAAACTATGTTTAATTAACATTTCCATTAAAACTGGTGATTATCATGCAAACATGCTGGATTTACATTCGAGTTAAGTGTTTAATCACTGCGGTCCAGGTCGCATTATTTGTACTTGTACAAGACTGGGAGTTTGTCGCTGTCAGCAGCTGGGACTCCTGCGATTGTTGCTGGATGAAAAGGTAAAGACAGAGTTTGCTGACGGGGCGTCCCAATAGCCGTATTTGCTCAGAATCACAGGGGACCTATTACTATTGACAACAACAAATTCGAGGCACAGCCTTCAAACGCAGCACAAGTACATTTCATCTATAAGGTTTCATTTAGACCTTTTAACCGAGCTTTTGCAGTGTGGGCACAAGCATTGCGCAGACTCAATTTGTCATTATGGAGAATAAATATTCCACAAAAATAGTCAAATTATTGTTATTAATAGCTCTTTCCCTGCCGTTGAAGAGATAACTCATTAATTAAGATATTTTTAAATTATATTTATATTAATATATTTATATTTATATTATTATATTTAATAATTTTTATTTTGTGCAATAATCGTTTTAATCATAATATGGTGGAGCAAGCCCTAATGCATGTACTGAGTCACTTCTCTGTATCCTGAGAATGAAATGTAGGTTGTGGGTAAAAATGAAGAGGTATATACCCTCCTATGACTTAATCTCTTCATTATCACAGCCTGCCATACTGCTACATACTACATGCAATACTTTTACACAAATGCATTTATTATTGTATTGAAAACTATTATCATTTTAATGGGATGAAACCCAAGAAGATAGAATAAAACACTTTTTTCTTTGAAAGCAGAGGCTTGCTTCTTTGTTTTGATATATAGCATGCTCACCCTAGCAGATTTTTTGCACTTTATGACATGGCGCGTTATCCTGCTGGAAGTAGCCATCAGAAAATGGGTACTGTGGTCATAAAGGGATGGACATGGTCAGCAACAACACTCAGGTAGTCGGAGCAGAAATCAAGACTTATTATACCGGACAACTTGGTTTGAACTGCAGCAGATCGACTTGATCATGTCTGCATGCCTAAATGCATTGAGAAACCCACACCAACAAGGGGAGAACATCTACAGAGAAATGCCAACTGGCCCAGCCGGGACTCAAACCAGCAACCTTCTTGCTGTGAGGCAACAGTGCTCACCACTGAGACAACGTGCCGCCTAATCTGTCATATTTAGCTATTAAAAACCCAACTGTTCATTGTTAGTTGCTATAGGGTCATTAAATGAAACAAACAGATACAACTATGTGTTTTAATAATATTCACATAAAAAATCTACAATATGCAGTTTCATTTCATTTTTTTCGGCTTAGTCCCTTCATTAATCAAGGGTCGCCACATCAGAATAACCCGCCAACTTATCCAGCATACGTTAAACACCCATATACTCTCATTCACATATACACTACGGCCAATTTTAGCCTACCCAATTCACCTATAGTGTGAGTGTTTGGACTGTGGGGGAAACCGGAGCTTCCGGAGGAAACCCACACCAACACAGGGAGAACACGCAATCTGCACACAGAATTGCCAACTGACCCAGCCGAGGCTCAAAATAGCGACCTTCTTTCTGTGAGGCAACAGCGATATGCACTGCGCCACCGCTTATGCACAGTTATCAATGCTAAAATTAACATGAACTAAGATTAACAGATGATGCTTAAGTAGTATTTTTTAATTATTAGTCCATGTTATCAAATTTGATCAACAAATGGAAACTTATTGTGAATTGTTGCCAAAATATAATCCTATTTTACCCTTTTTAAAAATAAAATTATTCATGCAATCCAATATTTCCAACATTTTAGTTCAATCCATCTCCAAAAATAATATTAAGCAACAAAGTCACCTCAAATCAAGCTGTTTGCCAACCATTGGCACTTGCCAGCAGACCTGTAATTTGGCACAAAAACCCAGAGGAAAGCAAAACACACACTTCAGACATTTCTCATCTGTAAAACTGAAAACTTCACCCTACAGACATGCTGTTTTTTTAACCTGAACGCTAAAAATCCTTAAAATATTCCATTAGATAAGTGCTTTAAGAAATGAAAAAATACCATTCGATTTGACTAATCTAATGTCAATATGCCATAAAAGCAATAGCAAAATTGAAGCCTGACATCATTTGTTTCCGCAAACACACACATTAATGTTGATTATAGCTATATAATTAAGTTGCATCCCTTTATAATCACTCATTAATCTGCAGAAATGTTAAGTTCACTCCTTAAATGCAGAAATCGAAGCCAATAATTGTGCGTTTGAATGTTTTGTCGCTGCAGCGGTATGGGAACAGCGTTATGGTGCTCATTAAATGCCCAGCATGACATTAATCTTCATTTAGAAGGCCAGCGAGACAAATGAACTGAATATTTCAGGCTTCGGTAAAACAATGCACAAAAACAACACGGAAAGAAAGCAATATTGCAGAAATAAAAGTGTAACATCTCCCGAGTGGATTTCTATTAGTGGAACTGCTTGTTCTGTTTATGGATATGCGCGTTTCCATTGACTGCTAATAGTCAGTGTGTTGAGGATGTGAGCTATGCTGATATTTAATTCATGCTCAGCCCGTGCCATAATTGCAGCTTTGACTACTTCCTGCTATCTTATCTATAAAAAAAGCACTGCAAACAAACCGTAATGCAAAAATATGCGGTTAAAAATATCAGCAATAACATGTTATTGCGATAGCGCTGTTGTTTAGCTGTTAAAAACGCAATGGCATTTCAAAGAAAACATGTGTTTGTGGCTTTTTGTGTGGATGTAGTCTTGGCGACTGGGAACGAAAGAGTAGAAAAACAGATTGAATTATCATCACATCACAAAACAATGATTTTCTTTCCCCATTCCGGACAGGATAAGTATCCCAGCGTGAATCTGGGCCAGATGCCCACTGTACTGGAGTTCATTTGGAAATTTGCACGCCATATTAGTGGCGCAGCTGCGGTACACATCAGAGGTGATGTCTTGTGCCGCACTCTGCAAATGAGAAGAGCTCCAGTAATTGGCCTGTAATGTGAAATGATCACTTCTCTTGACAATCATGTCCTCTTGGCGAACGCTTTTAATATTTTAGATCAATGTAAGTGCATTTTGATCACATTTCTTTTTCATCGGGATAGTTTAAGGTCACCAGTTTCCAGTGCACTATATAGTGAGCTTTATATAAGTGTTGTATAACCCAGGCTCCCACTAGGGATTTTGGGTCCCTGGACAGGTTAGTGCCTCGAGGCCTCCAGAGGATGAAATCATGTTCCAGCATTCAGAAATAAACTGAAAACAATGATTGCATGCACTTTAATAATTTCAACACAGAACTGCTTTTCAAATTCGAATTGAGGAAAAATTAAAGAGTTTGTTTAAATAAAGTAAATATTAATATTGTTGTGTATTTTAATATAATGCAGAGTTAAAAATCTGTTAAACATATTTCATTATACTATATATGTTGTGATTTATATGTAGCACTGTGATATGACTGTATATTGGTGGTGATATACAGCCACATCACACTGCTACAAGTGTGATATTACGTTTATACAACAGTTTGACGACATAATCGTGTATATAAAAAAGAAAATCAAACAGAGAGTCTTAAAAACACTTCTTTAAGAGGAACTACTTTCTTCCGCCATTCATTCACATCTGCAGCTGACGTTAGAATAGCAGAAACCTTTGCTACTTCACTAACGTCACTTTAGAGCTAGTATTTGAACACTGTAAAAAATCCAACTAACAAATTGTTAACTCAGTTAAAAAAATTGTAAGTTAGGTGGACATATTTTTGAGCTCAGAGTTGAATTTACTCATAAAAATGATTCAGCTGCATGTTTGGAACTGTTTGTTCAATGAAAGTAAAATATTCAGTTGAGGAAACCTAATATTTTTATTTCTCTATATCTTCAAAAAAAGATCTTTACAAAATCTTAAAATTTTAAAGCAACCGGCTGCAAAGAAATTTTGAGTTTATTAAGCTTCAATGTTTGAAGTTGTGCCAAATTATTCCATAAAGTATACTTGACTTAAACCAGCCTTTTCGGTCAACTTAAAAAAATAATTTGGTTGCTTTAAAATTTTAAGTTAACTCAACTTTTAATTTTTTTACAGTGAATGATCCTCTAGTGTAATATCTAAAGTGATGACAAAACAGGTGATATTGCTGACATTTTTTAAGATTATAAAGCTGAACGGCATGAAATGCCATCAGTCTACAGAGATTTCCCAGTATTTGTCTGTTGCAATCGGGATATCATAATAAACAACCCTAAAAAAGTCAAAGCAGAGCAAACACTACCATATTACTATGGTTTAAATACAGCAATACAAAATACAAAAGAGATAGATTTAGAAAGTCACTTACCTGTTCTATAATGACTTGTTTAGCTGTAGTTAGAAATGTACACTGAAAAAAATGCTGTTTTTCCTCCCCTAACGACATATTATGCAATCTCTGTCGCCATCTTGAGGCAGAACATCAACCGTCTTTGCTTTGCTCAGCATAGCAGGCTGGCCGCCAACATGCTAAATCTCTAATATTATGAATTTTATTTAAAAAAGTGACTATACTTATAAATAAACTGCATAGTTGCACTCTAAACAACTACACTCATGCCTAAAAAAAGCCTCAAAGGTACATTATGTTGTCCAACAGCTGCAATATTTGTCAAACTGTAGAGTGTCCTATGCTTGCCACTCATGTGGGCGGAGTAATACACAAGAGTGAATAGGCTGTAAGAGTGCTGATATTACTTTAATATCTCACAGCTATCAGCCAATCAGATTCGAGAACTAGACAGAACTGTTGTGTAAATATAAACAGAACAGTCTATTACCAGACATCCCAGTGAATATACAGAACTATATACGAATATTAAGGTGTCCTTTAATAAAACATTTTTGTTTTGGAGGTCTAGAACTTTTTTTTGAGAAAGAAGAAATTGTAATAGATACTGTAATATAAAACAAATTGTATACTGTAGTATATATTGTAAGTACAGCAACTTAATTCCATTCTTAGCACTGCTTCGGAATAATAGGCGAAGCTAAAGATTTATTTTGGCAGGCTTTGCTCACTGCAACGTAAATTTTCTGTACAGCATTATGGGTAATGTAGTTTTTTCTGCACAGATTCCACTATTAAAGAATGATTTTAAAACAAATCAGGCAGGTTCAACAAAAATAAAAATAAATAAACAAATAAAACATTTACAATCGATAACCAACTCATAACAAGTCTGGCTTAAAAGGTTTATCAGTTACTCTCAAAAATCTATTTACTTTCGGAGAAAACAAATGAATTTTGTTGACTTCAGGAACCTAAGCATTGAGCTCTGTATATCAACATATCAATTAAATATTTATTACGACAATTCAAATACAAATCGACTCAGAAAAATTCTGGATTTTGCACAAATCGTGCAAGAAAATTTGCCAAGGGAACATATAAGGTGCTGCTGTCGACCTCAAATCCACAAACAACCCAACGGCGTCTCATCAGCATTATACTTAATGCACTACTCTCTGTGTATTTCCCTGCTTGCTGCGCTAAAGCCCTGTTTTCAGTGCAACACTCAATCTCGATCTCTGTTCCGACTCGCCCACGCCAAACTTCCCCAAAAAGTCTTATTTGCATTGATGCTTTTATGGGAGGAATAAAATACAGCCTCACAGGATTCCACTGCATCGTCACATTCAGCTTATTAAAACAAGCTCACGCTGTCGCATCCACGCAGACGACAGCACATGTACATATCTGGAACAACACACACACTGT
Organism: Danio tinwini; assembly: GCA_903798205.1. Classification (NCBI taxonomy): domain Eukaryota; kingdom Metazoa; phylum Chordata; class Actinopteri; order Cypriniformes; family Danionidae; genus Danio; species Danio tinwini. The sequence goes on along the minus strand of CAIGQZ010031558.1, from coordinate 4,058,404 downwards.
TGTATATCACAGCTGATACTTATCATGTGACTTTCTGGAGTCGGGATAAATGAGGCAGTGCTTCATGCTGTCTCTCTGCAGAGCATCTTAGTCTGCTGCTGCTGAACTATGTATCCACAATGCAATTCTCCTCTGTGGGAAGGAAACGCGCTATGTAGACAAATGTATCACTTATCTTTCTACACTTCTGATACAAGACAGTTCTGGCATGGTGAGGAAATGCTGGACACAGATAGCAATGATCTATATATACACTGTACATACATCTGGGTCTGCCAGGCATTGACAATAATGAAAATGATAGATATTTAGTACCATATTGCACAGCAGTGGGAATGACAGATTATTAAAAAAGGTTTAACCTTGCCTGTATTCATTCTTATTGTGTTTTTATGTCTTAGTAAACTTTTTTGTTTCTTCACAGTACCATTAACACCAGAACCCTTGATTTTAATTAACAGCTGTTTTTGCAATGTTGTCTTAAAATAACTATTATAGGTACTTCATATAACCTACAGTATATTGAAAAAATCAATGTTTTTAAGTAAAGAACACACACTCTTAGAGGAGTTTGTTAATTCTCTTCAAAAGCCGGATGAGCAACACAAAGTTTCTAAAGCTAATGCCTTCTTTTTCCATTATGTAGTTAATATCGAAAGATAGATTACCTGACCTCGCGTTGTTTCCATGTTCAATTCAATTCAATTCAATTCATCTTTATTTGTATAGCGCTTATACAATGTAGATTGTGTCAAAGCAGCTTCACATGGAAGTTTATAGTGAATTGAAACAGTGTCAGTTCAGTTTTCAGTGTTTAAGTTCAGTTTAGTTTAGCTCAGTTCAGTGTGGTTTAATAATCACTACTGAGAGTCCAAACACTGAGGAGCAATTCCATCGATGCGCAGCTCTACAGATCCCGAACCATGCAAGCCAGTGGCGACAGCGGCGAGGAAAAAACTTCACCAATTGGCGAAAGTGAAGAATTTAAAAAAACCTCGAGAGAAACCAGGCTCAGTTGGGCACGACCATTTCTCCTATGGCCAAACGTCTTGTGCAGAGCTGCAGTCTAGGTGCAGTAGCTGGACCTCCGTGAAGACACGTCTGTCCTTGGAGCATCACAGGAATCAGTCTTATGCTCTCCATCATGACTACCACAGCAGCAGCTCAGGATGTCACTTTTCGCATTTGTTTGGTTGCGAGACGTAGTTTGGACAAAGTTGTCTGTAATTCTTCCTATTTTAAAGTTATGTAGTGTGAACTCTCCTGTCGCCAATCCATCCTACCGTGTAAACACAGCACCGACAAAACGCTAACCCAGATAGTCATGCAGTGTGAAAACATCCGTGACACGACTACTTTGAAAATCATGCAGTCTGAACTCGACATAACCCTAACCTAACAGTCTACTTATAATCTAATAGGAATTAGTTGGCATGTAGATGCAATGTAACTTAAATTCAACAAACAGATCATCAAAATAAAGTGTGACCAAGAACTGTTCACCTAAAGTTCAATTGATGAACCAAAAATGTCTATACTGTATAGCTAAACGAATTAAGGAACCGACAAAGAATAAATGTTATCTCAAAGGTTTTCTGATGATCCAAACAAATCTTTAAAAGTATTACGGCGAAAACTTTTACTTTTATGTTTTTATTTTCTTAAAAAGTCCACATAATAATGTTTTATAGTGTCCTCTCTGATAACAGCTCAATGAGCATATAAAGGTAATACTTTTTCTCTAACATGCCTACAGCAAAAGCTTAGGAGCGCAGCAGGGAGGTGGATTGAGCTCATATGCGGGTTTACCATCTCACTCTGAAGAGCTGATAGCCAAGCTCCTTTATCCAGCCTCTTTAGGGATCTGCAAAGGACGTCTTTCCCTACCATGTTTGGGCTTTGCTGCTAGGAACCATGATAATGACTTCATTTTAGGGGCCGGCTCTGAGCGGAAGATAAAAGAGCAAATTACACACTCAAAAGGAGGGATGAGTTTTTGGTTTTTGAGGATGGAGCCGGTATGAGATGAAGGCAGATGGGTGGTGAAGGAGAGACGGATCTCTAGAGGGATTATGCTGTATTTCTGATTCTCGTTCCTGGTTTCCCCATGGTTTAATATGCGCCAGAACTCAATCTCACACCCTGAGTGCTGTTGATAAGCCTGAGCATGGTGGCATCAGACCCCAGAGAGGAGTTTATGTAGAGCTGGCGCATGGCAGAAAATCGAATTTCTCCGTAGACAATGAGGTCCATTTGTACAGTCAGGCAGGATGAAAAGAGTGCGTTGCACAGCCACTGTTTCCCACAGATTCCCACATTGTTCTGCCTGGGCTGAAAAACATTTTTTTTTATGGAAGTTAAGGAACTTGTAAAGGGTGATTTAATTAAATGGCAAAACTTGCCATGTTTTGTACTCATCTTTTCAGTTGCAGAGCAGCCTTTTTTGTTTCAATGCTAAAAAAAATTCTGTCACCTAATGATTCAGGAGGAACAATAACAGAGCACAGTCAAGCTGAAAGGGGCAACTGATAAAAGTCAACAGAAAAAATGTCACAGCGCACAAAAAAAAACTCACAAAAAAAAGGATAAAGTTGAAGACCTCCATCATTCTTGATAAACAGCAGAGAAGAATGCATAAAGAAAGCATGCAATTAAATTTGGCTGTTAATCCTTCTGTTAACTTATGGGTCAAAAAATGACGCAGGCACCAATTTAATAGCAGAAAAAAACTAAATCAGGGTTTCTGTGGGGTCTTAACATTTTATAAAATGTCTTAAATTTCAAAAACTAAATTTTAGACCTTAAAAAGTCTTGAATTTACTGAAATTTTGTGTTGTAGGTCTTTTTCCTCTGTCTATCAGGCCGAACAATCACCAAAAATCCATCTCAATAAAACTGTCCATCTTTCTTACGATAACATTTGTATAAAAATTCTGCATACACTGTAAAAATAAAATGGTATTTTACGCTTTTTTTCCAGCAGCTGGGGTGCAAAAAAAAAAGAAAGAAAGTAAAATAACGGCCATTAAATTACAGCAGTTTCTAGTAAAATAATGGACATTAAATTGCAGAGGTTTATCGTAAAATAATGGCCGTTAAATTACAGAAATGTATCGTAAAATAACAATGGTTAAATTACAAAAGTTTATCGTAAAATAATGGCCGTTAAATTACAGAGGTTTATCGTAAAATAACGACTGTTACATTACAGAAATGTATCGTAAAATAACAAACATTAAATTACAGAAATGTATCGTAAAATAAAGGCCATTAATTTACAGAAATTTATCGTAAAAATAATGACTGTTAAATTACAGAAATTTATCATAAAATAACAACCATTAAATTATAGAAATTTATAGTAAAATAACGGACAATAAATGAACAAAAATTTACCATAAAATAACGACTGTTAAATTACAGAAATTCATTGTTAAAAAAGTCCATTAAATTACAGAAATTTATTGTAAAAAAAAGTCCATTAAATTACAGAAATTTATTGTTAAAAAAAGTCCATTAAATTAAAGAAATTTATTGTTAAAAAAGTCCATTAAATTACAGAAATTTATTGTAAAAAAAATGGCTGTTAAATTACAAAAGTTTATCGTAAAATAAAAATCGTTAAATTACAGAAATTTATCGTAAAATAACGGCCATTAAATTACAGAAGTTTTCTTAAAATAAAATTTACGGTAAACTTCTGTCATTTAACGGCTGTTAACGTAAAATAACAGATTTTTTTTTAACAGTGTATATTTTAGACAGACTGCATACATTTAGTTTATCATAGTTTTTTGAACTTGTAAATATTTAACTAGATTTTGCTTTTTTGAAATAACTCAATTAAAATCGTTTTGATGAGGCATGTTAAAATCTTTTTCTTTAGCCCAAACATGCCATTAGAAAAAATCCTTGGAGTTAAAAAAAAACAATTGCCTCATAATGGTCTTAAAATGTCTTCAAAAGTCTTACATTTGATGATAGTTTTGAAAATTACACCAAAATTAGAAAAAATATATAATTTTCTATTTTAAATTTTATTTTATGAAGTTTGTAAACGTTTAGGGTACAATGGTTTTCCTTCAGGTCAATTTTGACCCACCAGCTATAAAACAATATTTACACCTACTGGCAAACATGTGTACACTCCAACACACACACACACACAAACAACAATTGTTTTGTTTTAGTAAATTGTGGCTACATAAGTTTAGATTGTTGTTATACTGAACAAACTGTACATACCATTTGCTTCCGTCAAAAAACGAGTATTGCCCTCTGATTAAACATTGATAAACTTCACACTGATGATGGAAAACGTAGATATTCACAGAGCTTGTGATAAAAATTAAGCTGTTTCTTTATGCAAAAAAAGAAGAAAAAAAAGATTTGTAGATTGAATTTAACTTTATCTGCTTTATTTTTGGTTTATTGAAGGTGGGTCATGTTTTACTCAAAGAGCCAAAGGTTTATACAGAATTCTAAGACAGCAGGAGAGTTAATATAGATTCCTGGTCATATTGGCCTTCATTACACCTAGTAGGGATCCAATTACAAGTGGTCAGCCAACCGAGACACATTACCATCACCTATTAACCTGTTATAGTATTTTATTTTGCAACCACATGTATTCCGATATTGTCAAAAACACTTTATGTCATTTGTCACAATTTTGAGAGAACGCTCAATGCAAAAAAACACAGTGTGTGAAGTTTACAGTAGAGTATAATGATATTTTATAGTTTGTATTTTAACATAGCATTCTTTTTTTTATTTTAGCATTGGGGTATACAATCCTCCATCCTCTGCTATGTGATTAAACCTACAATATGAATTAAATGTCCAATATTTCACAGTTTTTCAGTTAAAGTGGACCTATTATGCAAAAAAAACAACACTTTTATAAGGGGTTTGAACACAGTTGTATGGCAAAAGTCTGTGAATATACCCAGTTTTTAATGGTAAAAATGTATTAAGCAGTCTGGAGAGACACTTTGATTGACATTCTTATTTTGTACTTGTTATCCGAGGAGGGTAAGCCCCTCCCATTAGTGACGATCTCTACCTCATTAGCATAGGACGTTAGTCTAGTTTTTGAATCTGCCACTATGCTGACACACAGGCATTTGCAGATCCGCCCTCTTTTCAAAAGAGCACAATCTCATTTGAATTTAAGTGACAGTCACCAAAATGCCACAATTAGGATCAAAACCTTAAAGGGGCAGATTCAAAGAGTTATTAAACAATATTTGTGCGGTATTTTGAGCTGAAACTTCACATACACACTCATCAGACACTTATTGTACATCTTGTAAAAAAGGGACATAAAAGTTATATCACTCAAGTATTTTAAGTGCACATTTTCTTTCAGGAATTGAATACATTATTTGAATTATTTTTTCTAAAAGACGGTACAGCATACTGCATCAATTGGCATGTATGCTGTGGTTTGACATGCAGTATGAACCTGTGTGCTCATCTACAGTAGATGGCATGACGTCAGTATCAGTTGTGTGGGTGTCAAATGCATGATGACTGCTGTTTTTTTTTTTTTACGCTTGAGTGGCTGTCAATGAAGTTGGTGGCTGTGAAGATCATCTCTTACCAGTCACTGATAAGTTTCCATTACTGCGGACAGCTGCTCATGGAGGCGGCAGAATGTGATTCAGCTCACTGGAGTCTGCATTGATGATTGGAAATAGATTCCATATTACACTCTGGGTTATTTGTCAATGATTCACTAGAGGATGGGGAAAAAAAGAAAAGAAAAAGCAAGATGTCAATCAGTGTTTTGAAATGACCTGCAAATGCAAAACTGAAAACAATTCATTCAGTCAATTTGGTTGTCCTCAAAGAGGAAATCAAATTTTTATGCGCTGTTATTTATAAACTAAACGGCATCGTCTAGGGATACTAAAATAGAGGGGATGTGTAGGAATGCTTTGTTGCAGATGTGTGACCAGCATGTTATGTAACTTTAAATAAAAGTTCTTCCGTAATGAGAGGGATCAGGGATGTTTCAGCTTAGATACGATGCTTTCTTACTTGCTCTCTTCACTGCTGAAACCATTATTTTAATCAACATGTACTTTAAACTAAAATATAGTGTAAACTTTAATGTTTAGAAGTATGATAAATGATATGAATTGTAATGTTGGGGCTTAGGTATTTTTGCACAACAATGCACTAAAAACTGCAATTAAAACATGTTTAATTTGGCTTACAAACAAATTACTGCTAAAATGATTCTGAATTAATGATAATTTGAATGACTTAAAACAATGATTTTCCATGCCAGGGGCAGGCAGTAGTTAAAATGTCAGTTTGTAAGGAAACATTGTATGCCCTTATTTTGATTGCTTGTCATAATTTTGCCAAAAAAATCTTTTTTGTGTGTGTTTACACAGGAATGATAACTTTGAAACCTGGTTAAATGCCACCAAAACACACAAAAATCTCAATTTTTAGTTGGAAATAGTGTTGTGTTTAATTAACAGTAACTTCTAGCTCTTGTGACGATTTTTTACACATTTGGTATTCAGTGTAAATGTTATCTTACACATCTTCTCATATTTGCACAATTAAAAGTAAAAAAAAAGAAGAATAGATTGTGCAAAACAATGCAAATTCTGCATGAATAAATTAAAGGATTTCACAAAAAAGTCCAAAAAACATGAAAATCTTACAACTCTAAACTCACAGCCCTTGTGATGACGTCTCTCAAATACACTAAAGTATTAATTTTTATTTTTAACACATTTGATATTCAGTGTAAATGTTTTCTCACACATCCTCTCTTATTTACACAATAAAAAGTTACAAATAAAGTTTCCATGTAAACAATGCAAATGCTGCTTGCATAAATAAATATTTTACATGTAAAAAAAAATGTTATGCAAATGAACAACGAAGACACACAAAAAGCTATCCATATTTAGGTAAAAACAATGTTGTGTTTATTTAACTGTAACTCCCAGCCCTTGTGACGACTTCCCTCAAATACACTTCTATTACAAACACTCTCAGGATTTTGTAGGTAATGAATCTGTACAGAAGTCTGAATTATGAGCTCCCTTTTGATTTTTTTTCCTTTTTTAAATAATTCCACACAGCAAGGAAATTTTCATAGTATGTCTAATAATATTTTTCTTCTGGAGAAACTCTTTTTTGTTTTATTTCGCTTAGAATAAAAGTTTTAAGCCATTTTAAGGTCAACATTATTAGCCCCTTTAAGCTTTAATATATATAATTTAA
>CAIGQZ010031558.1:4018534-4041142 GCA_903798205.1 Danio tinwini | reverse complement strand
GAAAGAAAGAAAGAAAGAAAGAAAGAAAGAAAGAAAGAAAGAAAGAAAGAAAGAAAGAAAGAAAGAAAGAAAGAAAGAAAGAAAGAAACGGCTGTAAAGTCACTGGTCCTGCTGTACACTGGATGTAGATGTATATAATTTTAGTTTTTAACTCTGCAAAAGCAGCTTCAGCATAACGTGTGGAGTGTAGATCAGTGTGGAGGCCTAATGAGGAGAGAGAGATGTTTGTGTGTGGCTGTTGGCTGATGGCAGTATGTGTCTCTACATCAGTCTTAACTAAACAAACCCCCACCTGGGCAGCCAGTTAACTGCACTGCGGGCACCGACAGCCCCACACTGCAAAACCCACTACAGCTGGAGAGGCGGATTCCCAAACAGCTCATATGTCTCTGCAGGGACGCCACTGTCATGCTACGTCACTTGTCCGGCTAACCTACAACTCCATCAAACTGTAAGAAGAAATGTGCTGATGCTGTGAATATTGGGAAAAGGGATTGTGTATATCTATGGCTACAGGGTCCACTATTAATATTTACATTTATTCATTTAGCAGATACATTTATCTACTTACAATGAGAATAAAGGAAGCACGTCAAATTACGAGAATAGCAATACGTATATAAACGATATGATAAGTCTAAGTTAGTTATTTCTCATCTTCCTCACTCTGAGCATATAGAAAGGAGAGAGTTGCCTTTCGCAAAGAGCGGATTCATGCGGTCTAGCAGAAAAGAGTTTAAACATTACAACATTCATACACTGATTTGTTGTTTCTGTTTTCTTTTGTACAAAAGCCTTACAATGATACTGTGCATGATACAAATAAAACTTAAATGTGACCTTCAGCAAGTAAATACCTTTAACACCTTCCATGTGTGTATGCCTTCATTTTTTTCTCATGTGAATGTTTACCAACACATCTCATTTAGAACCATGTATATCTCTGAACTATAAATAATACTAAATATAAACGCTCCTGAATTTAGCTGATATGACTTCTGGGACTTCGACCGAGTGCTTTGCATACAAAACTGCATTCAATTCACCCTCAATAGCAAGAACACATCCAGGATTTTTTTACGCATATTCTTGAGTAGTCAAGTTGAAATTTGGTGGCCGATGATAGTGTTGAACGCAAGATCGTATTAAGAACATATATTGAGAAACAGCCATTGTGTCACCATTGTGGTTTGTCAAGCACACTCAGGATTGCACACTATCGGGTGCTATAAAAAGATGTCTGGTGCATACGGAAATAAAAAGTTTGTCACCTTCTGGTTGTTTGTCAACCATACTAACCTGCATCAAGCACACTAAGAACTTTTTTCAGAAACATGGAGTATATGTAGTAATACTAATAATCTTAATATTACATGATGTTAGCATTAAATATGAGCTTCAAAAATGTCTTTATTGTGTTTCCACATATTTAATGTACACCCCTGAGAAACTACGAAAAATGTACACCAATGGGAATTCAAGTTATATAGTTAATATTTTGCTCATATTAACTCATAGGGGTGCTAATAATTGTGGTGCACATATATTTAACAAAGATATTTGCTTTTTGAAAAAAACTGTGCTGTGTTTGCTTTGAATGAGAGTTTTTTTTGTTAATAGAGTAGAGGAACAATGACGTCAATTTGTATTCAAAAACACAAAAAGGAGTTAGCATTTTAGCAGTTCCGGTTCCCTCGTCCCAAAGTCAATGGGTTTTTTTCAATGGGATTTCAGTTAAATCGCTTAAATAAGGTTTGTGGCTTACACAAACTCAAGATACTTTCATGCTTTATTCTACAACATAAATCAGTTACATCACACTCTTGATTTTTAAAATTGGTTTCGCTTCTTTAAAAAGACGGTTGCTATCAAGTTGCTAAATGGGACTACAGGCGGTGTCGGAGACATTATACGTCATCAAGCTGAACTGGTCTGGAATGCAGCCCTCTTGTGTTGGGCTTTTGGATTTGTCTGTTATTTAAGTATTTTCATGAATAGTATTTTATAGTTTGTAGTATTTTTCTAATTAGGGAATTCATATTCTGTGTAGAAAATGCCTTCACTTGTAAAGAATGTCAAGACAGATTAATTTGTTGATCCTCTATTTTAATTAAACAACATTATGGGGATAACGCTTACTAGTGCAGCCTGTCTCTTTTCTACACTTTCACACACAACTTTTTCGTTGTTTTTTTTTTTTGCTTCATCTGAACACATTTAACTCTGTCATAACTGACACTCCTCCTTAGAATCTATAGCATATGTGACTGTATGGACTGTTTTTTGCTGTACTTTGTGACAAAAAATATATTGAATGTTGTTCTGTGTCTATGATGGAACTTCATAAACTCCTCATGCCTCATTTCTGCCATCTGTTAGGTAAGCAGGGTGTATGCACGCGAGTGGTACACTTGTTTAAACATGTCTTATGATAATGCTATGTAGGCACATTCATACATACAGTTTTTTCGAGGGAACCAGTTTTATGCTAGCAGCTGATTAGCCTACAAGGTGACGTCATAGTTCCTCCACTCTATATTTCGAGCTAAATATCAATAGGTTAAATAATGAATACATTTTTTACAACCTTCTTTACTTATATTTGCCAAATATGCCAAAATTAATCATTTGAGCATTGCTTATTTATATACAGTATATTTAAAGTTAAAAAAAGGCCAGCATAAAGTTAAATATATTAACATTAACAATCTGAATAATATAGAAGCCCTAAGAGTTCATGCACTCTTTATTTTGGTTTATTTTTCCTCACAAGAAAACATGACACTCACAGTTTCTGTGTTCAGCCGCAAGTCATTTAATCTGCATCTGTCAAACATCATTCAGTACCATACGACTGGGCTGGCAATGAATTTGACCACATGTTCACAGTCACCACAATGTTTGTGGCGATAAAGTTGTAGCTCCCTTTGGAAACGGTTTATCAATGACAGACATAGAGATGTTTCAGCTTGGATGAGTTCTCGACCAAAGTAAAAATGAATTCGCTCATCCATGATGTATACAACTTTTGTCACCTCTAGAGCAAAAGGGGTTGGGAAAAAAACAAGCAAAGATAACAGCTCATGACATGTCGAGGACATGAAATTGTGGTCATGATAATAAACTGAAAAAATATATAATGAATTATATCTTGTTCTGCTTTTATAGAATATTAATTTGGAAACAAAAACGTATAGTCCATTAACACATTTTTTGATGACAAGCAAATAAACTGTTAGACTTCAAAATAAAAATGCTTTGCTGTTTGTTTAAACTACTTATTTAAATTAAGCCAAAACATGAGGGACAATTTAATTGTTTTATGTTTAATCCACTTAAATTTGTAAAAACTAATAAGGTAACTTAATTTCTTCATGTCGTCCCAAGATAAATCGATTGTGTGGAACACAACATTTTTTTTACAGTGCATTAGAGCTTATATTTTGGCATACTGTAAATACACAAGTAATCCACATGAGGAAGAAAATGAGCTGGGCTGGTTTGGGGATCCTGCCCCTCTGGAATTATTAGGTTTTGGTGAGCTATCAACTTATCAAAAACACGTTGTTAGAAACCTAGGGTTTTGAGTTCGATAGAGATCTGAAATTTAACAAACAAGTAAATTCAGTTGTTAAATTAAGTTGTTAAATCCATTTTTTTCCATTCACGACTTGTGGCAAAAATGAAGTCATTTCTCTCGTTTAATGACCTTGAGATGGTGATCCATGCTTTTATTTTGGGAAGACTTGACTATTGTAACTCTGTGTATGTGGGTATGAGTCAAAACGCCTTGAATAGATTGTAATTAGTCCAAAATGCGGCTGCGAGACTTCTGACAGGGACTTGCAAGTATGAGCACATATCCCTAGTTCTTTCCTCTCTGGGCTGGCTGCCTGTTAGGTCACGGATTGATTTTAAATGATTATTTGTTTGTTTTTAAATCCTTAAATGATCTGGCACCAACTTACTTATCAGACCTCCTACATGTATATAATCCTGGTAGGTTACTAAGGTCTTCTGATCCGTTTATTCTTTCTGTACCAAGGTCCCGGTCTAAGCGAACTGGAGATCAGGCTTTTGCTATTATGACCCCAAAACTCTGGAACGGGCTTCCATCTCACATTAGACACGCTCCAACTCTATCTGTTTTTAAAAAGCGTCTGAAACTGCATCTTTGTTCTTTAGCATTTGAGCCTTTTAAATGTTGAGGGGTTTTGCCTTATGTTTTAATTGTTATGTATGTGATTAGGACTTATTTTTAATTAGTATTGATTGTGTTCAGCACTTTGGGCAAAGTTGTGTTGTAATAAATGTGCTATTTAAATAAACTAACTATGTAAACTTCTTTTTTGATCTGCTCTTTTATTAACCAATGATGGAAAAAAAATCTTTCGAAACTTATTGGCCACATGTTGCATTTTCCAATGATAGGCTAAAATAAAACTTGCATAAATTGTCTGCTGATCTGAGATAACAAACCATATTGTGTACTAAGTCATGGTTATAACTATTGGCCAATTGATTTCATAATCTCGACAACACAACTCGCATTTGGTGTTTCATTTTTAAAGCACTGCTTGCAGCTGTGTAAGTGCATATAAACTGGCCATAATGAATTAACAAAGGCTTCACAATCAATAGACGAGCAGTTTTTAAAATACTTTTTTCGTTCAACAACCTTTGTCTTTGTCAGCGGCTGTAAGTGCATCTTCTCTAAGTTTCTTGTAAAAATATTTATAACTGTGGAACTCTAGTCAATAAACTGCACTGCCCTCCAAGGCTTCGGCTGTCAGAAAACAGATGCTGCAAAAATGCCGTAACGAAACCACCACACAACATCCGGATTCCCCTTTAAATTTTTCATAAAAAGGGGCATGGATTGATGAGAACCCCTGTAGTTACTGACATCAACCAAAACCCAGATTTATGCTTTCATAGTACATGCACATTTTTCTTTGGCAGAGAAGTCTCCTGATGCCAGATGTGAAAAAATGAACCAGTGTCCGACCCTATTGGGAGTTTTATTATGAGTTATATACCTGTTTTCTCAAGGTGTGTTCAGTCCCGTGGGTGAGCTGTGAAGGACCTGGACATGGGCTGTAAAGCGAGACAGGTCCGTTTCATAAAAACACCTTCACAGTGAATTCATCCCTGAAAACAGGGTCAACTCACAGCAAAGAGGACGTATTCTGTCAGAGCATATGAAAAGAACCACATGCATTGGATACATGGAAAGCGTACAGTACTGTACCTTCTGTTCCTGATTAGCTTGTATTTCCATCCCAGAAACCTGATTGCAGGGCAGTTCTCATCCTAAAATCAGCACAGACATAAATATATAAGAACAGTCATTTATTATCTAAAGCAGGGGTGCCCAAAATTAGTCCTGGAGAACCTGCCTCGACAAAATTGTCTGTAGGTTTCTAGCAAGCCCAGTAAGAGATTGAGTAGCTAGTTCAGGTGTGTCTAATTAGGGTGGGAGCTAAATGCTGCAGAACACTGGACCTTCAGGACAGACTTCAGGCACCCCTGACTTAAAAAGAAAGTTTAAAAGACAAAAAATATCCATTTTGATGTCAATTTACTTACCCTCAGGCTATCCAATTTTAAGGTATTTTATTTTCTTCAGTCCAACACTACAGAAGCTTGTGCTCCAGGACCAACAGTCTCAGGACCAGTTGTCGAAGCTGTGGAATTAAGGTAATTGAATTTGTGAGTATTGTGAGGTGAATTTGTGAGTATTAATTTTATTTTGCCTGTATATGTTTTTTTTGACCGTCAAAGCTCTGCTGAATTGTGTTTTATGGATCTCGGTGGACCATTTTAAATCAATATATTTTTTATTAGTTTCACATCAATAATTTACAGAATCATTTTGGTATACATGTAAACATTATTTTCTAATCACCCTCCACCCATATCCCACCCTCACAAGACAGAACACTTAAATGGACACAATTGTTAAGACAGTAAGCTGATGTGTAAAATAAAATAAATAAACAAGTAAACAAACAATGATGACAAACAAAAAGCAGGAGGAGTCATATTTTTCCATCAGCATTTTCAATGTAACATCCAAGTTATTCATGTATTCAATAAATTTACCCCAAGTCTTTGCAAACGTTGATGAGTTGTTTTTAAGATTAAACATTTCCTGACTAAAACTATAATTTATTTTTATTTTATTTCTCTAATAGGTTAAGCTTGGAATATGTGCAAAACATATGAAATAATGTACCAACCTCAGTTTTACACCTAGAACAACATTCTGAATACCGCGAACCATGGTTTAAGCTAAAAAAATATATATTTTCTTAAGAAATATTCACCAACATTCTTTATGACCTGAACTTTTTTTTTTGCAATAAAATATTCCTACTGTATAAACAACATTGCATGCGAGTGCTGTTTTAAATGTATATTAACATTAGTCTAATTCAGTGGTACTGAAAAAGCATACTCAAGTAAGACTACCATTACTTGGCCAAGAAATGTAGTGAAAGTACAGTAAAAGTATCTGTTTTAAATATTACTCAAAATATGAGTAAAAATTAACCCTTTTAAAAGTACTCAAGAGTAGTGAGTATTATGCTGTGAACGGCAAATGCACTTACATGCAATTTGTACAGGTGTGTGTAAATGTAATATTCTGTAGTGGCTTCATTTATTTTTAAGGCCCGATGTTTTTTTAGTCATCATACAGCAAACGTCATCTTCTCATCAGTGTCTAAACAGTCTCTGAGTTGGTGATTGTGAAGAATTTGGACATCTTCTTGGACAATTAAAATGCTTCCAAACACTTTTCTGCATTTATAAAGTGCCCATGTCTTGAGGTTGTTACTTTCTATGCGCGATTTGATTGGACAGGAATCACAGGACTTATTTCTCCACTTAGCCAATTGCCTTAAATAAGAATAAAAAAAGTAGTGACTGCAGGATGAAGGAAAATAATGGAGTAAAAGTACAAATACAGCACTAAAAATGTACTCAAGTAACAGTAAAAGTACACATTCTGGAGAAAAACTACTTAATTACAGTAATTGGAGCATTTGTAATTTGTTACTTTACAGCACTGGTCTTCACCAAGTTTTCACTTATTTTAGATTTTTCTGTCTGCAGAATGAAGTCTTATCTTTAATTTTGTGTCAGTGTAAATGCTATTCTTTGGTAAGGCTTGTAAATTATGAACTAATAAAGAAAAAAACATAACAAAAACAAAACAAACAACCTTACCTTTAGAAACATTCTCCAATATGACAATGAACACTGTTTGCCCTAATGACTGTAAATATCAGCTTTAACCACACAAACACACACACACATTATCTTATATAATCTCTCGCACACTCCAAATAACAGTTATATACAATACCTAGAAGAAACAGCAACCACAAAACACGACGCAATCACTTATAATACCAACAAATATCCGTTTCTTCAGCCCCTCATTACTTCTCCAACGCTTCTGTTCTGACAGGCGTGGCAGTTTGGCCAATCAGGTGCGGAAATGTGTCTCCGCCCCGCCGCTATTGGTTGATCTCTGGAGACTCGGGGGCTGTTCCGTTATTAATGACCGCTGGGCAGACAGAGGCATGTCAATGTGACAACCGAACGAGCGGCTGCAGATGCGCCTCTAAACGCGGAGGAAGGAGGAGGTTGTCAGTGCGAGGGACTCTTAAAAAGCTTCCAGACGGCTCTCACCTGGTGGATTTGCCTCATTCGCAAAGCAAAACCTAAATTTTAGGAGCAGCATCCGTGGTTCTTTCTCCATCTGCGTTGGAAGAAGAACACGCGCGCGTATTTTCATTTGCGTGGCGCGCGCTTTCCGGAGCACTGCGCTATAGATGAACGGAATACATGTCGCTTTATCGCCCGGAATGACTTACGTTAAAACGGTAAGTTGTAACATTTCTCGGCTAAGCCGAATGCGGTTTGTTCGTAAATATAAATGGTAGTGTCTTTAGTGCATGGCCAAGTTGAGAGAATATGCGTCAGAGTGATGAAACGAGCGTGATATGCTGGGAAAATGGATAACAAGCACGTAGGTAGTTGAATAAATAGACTGGAGCACAAAATTCCTGTTGCTGATGTCGCGGACAAACGTGAGCATCAGCAACAGGAAAACTGTGCTCCAGCTTGGCATGCGTATTTTATTTTTTATTTTTGGACACAAGGCACGTCCTGGACGGATAGCCACAGGCAGTCTTGCATCTGCGCTGTTCTCAATCTCTCTTAAATCACCCTGTTGCCGTCCTAGATGTTCTTCAGCACCCCTATAGCACATGCATTTCAGATGCAGCTGCATTGAGCATCCACTGTACTGTAAGTATCGTTAAACGAATCTCCATCGCCTTGAATGGAGGCATTGTGATTCTGATCCATTCCTCTGATCTGCATTCATTGCTTAAGTCTAATTTATACCGTCCACAGCGCAACACCTCCTATGCAGATGATGACATTATTGTAACCCCAGCTGTTAATCGCACAGCCAGCGAGTTTGTCCTCTGACATCTCTTTGTAGGAGGCAGCGAGGAATTTTAGTTTATGAAACAAATTGCATTTATGTGTTTGCATGCGTGCATCTTTGCAGTAATTGATAGGAGTAACCCACATCAAATTACAGATCAAAGATAAAATGGGACGTTATGTAAATGAAAGTGCATGCATACATATTTGTAAACATCGGAATACTGTATGCTGGTTAGATACTAGGGAGCAGATACCAATTAGATGATAAGGTTCCAGGAGAAAGTTATGGGGCCTTGAAGAAAAAATATGAAAAGATTGGGTTAATGAGTATGCCTTGTCATAGTGGACCTTAGTGAGACCACCCTGACAGCAGGCCTGCGGGTTCACTGACTCGTTACAAAGCACAAATATCAAGGGACTAAATGGAAAACAAAACAGTCAATTCAGTTTGTGTCCTTAGGGTCGTTCTCATGACTAACTCTCCAAACTCAAACCCAAGCAGACGGTTGTTAATCACAGATGTAATCACATGGGCCATTTGATGGCTGCACTAATTAACAGACAATAAGTGAAACCCTTGGTATTAAGGATCTCTCAGACGCGGCTTCTGTGAAGACATTGGAGTGTTTAACTGATTTTAGTAGCTCTTTGTATGACGAGATGCTGGTAAATTGCTTTCTCTGATCTTTACATCATACCAAACAGTTTAAAGCACAAAGCAATGATGGATGTGCGGTTTGAAATGCAATTTTTTTTTCAAGTCTGCATTGTTAGTGTCAAGTGGTGTTGGCTACACACAAAGCATCACAACACATTAAGTGCAGCGTTGAAGCTTAACACCTTAAAAGACCTTCACGGCAACACAGAGTGAGATGTTCTCAAATCTTGTTTGTGTTGAAGGCTATTTGATATAAATCATTCCTAAATAAAATCGTGTGCGTCTATATGTCATGCATGTATGAATATGAAAGCAGATTTGAGACATGGTAAGCTAGCTTAAATGACTTTCCCCCACACTCTTGTCTGTTGGAAAGGTGACCACATTCCACGTTTCCCTCATTGTTTCAAAAGCCTCGATTAGTTCTTCTTCAAAATATAGATTTTAATAAGAGAATATGATAGCAGCATATGCTATCTGTGCTTTCAGGAGTAAACAGAGCATAACCATCTGAGGAGCACTGCTGTGCTCTCCATCTGTTTTTCTGTTAGACTGATACCTGTAGTAGAAGCATCCCGAGCAGTATAGAGCACATACTGGGAGAACTGGGATCTCATTATGTTAAAACAGTCAAGCTAGAGATGCTTAAAATACACTAAACCATGCATCGTTATACAGATAGATTGACTGGGAGGAAGCTTTCAATCAGTCAGGCCCAATTACAGTGATATTCTGTATTTGTACTCTGGGGGATTTGATTGGTTTTCATAATTAGGTTCTTCATTTATACTGTAGTTTAGTTCTTTTTTCAGGCTATGTTATATATATGTCAGTGCAAAAAGTATCATATATCAATGCAATTGTATTGATAGAACAGTGTTGGGGATGTTATGAGTCAGAATGCTTGTAAAGTGTATTCCAAATGCAAAATGAAACTAGAAATAATGAACAGTTAGAGATGAACAACATCTCAAATGTCTGTCGGATGTAAAATTTTTTGTTTTGGCCTTTAAACATTCTGCATTCTAATAAACATCAATGCGTTTTGAACATTCTCAACCAGAGAATCAGTTCATCCCAAATTCAATTCCAGCAGTGATGCCTTCCAATGAGGACTAGCTTAGAATGGGGTTTATAACAGGAACGAGAGATAAATGGACACTGTCTTGATCCTTGACAGGAGATGTAGTAGCTAAATAGTTTGCCAGATGGTTTACAAAATTTTCTAGAAAGGCATTCACGCTTTGATTAAACCTTAGAATAGAATAGCACGCTTTTGCTTACATTTCAGGGCAGAACTTTCCAATATTCATCTTTTTATATTCCTCATCTTCAAATATCGAATTTAATAGTCTAATAGAAATCTAATAGTCTTAAAATATCTGCATACCAAGTTGTGTTTGGTCTACTTCTGTAAAATGATTTGCATAAATAAATGCCATTGGTCTTTTTGCTCTTAGATTTCCGAGCTTAAATTGACACTTTCAAGACAGTGTTGCACTGAGTGTGAGGTTTCACGCACAACCCACAAAAAAGGTGCATGCTGAGTGTCATGACAACAGAAAAGAGCCTCGAATGTAGTATTTCCTGCACACAGAACTGAAGCCTAAAATCTGTGCATCACCACAGATCTTTGACTTGATATTTCCATCAGAAAATGCATTTCTAGTTAAATGATGTCAGCATGAGTTAGAATAATCAACACAATTGGTTACAAAATACAAAAACAGTCTATGTATACTCGCACTATATGTGGCAAACAAACAACAGCTGCCGCAGAAAAGCTGAAACCTGTGGGGTCCATTGGTTAATTTGGAACATTGATTCTGCATTAACCGTCGACTCAGTGCTGATTTTGTGAGCACATAGGAGCAGGTGCAAAGGGAAGCGTTGCTTGAGCACTGCACTGGAAACTTCATTATGCACACACATTGCATAGCAAAGTCTGTTTAATGGACTCTTCCCTTACCTTGAAAATAGTGTAATGGCAAATCAATGAAGTAAAGGGCAGGGGGAGGAGCAGCGAAACAGACCGTACCACCTACAGTGAGGCCTATGCAAACCAGTTGGCAGCTTGGCTCTTTGCATCTTTTCCAGGCCTCACAGAATGTGAAAAGAGGAGACAAAATGAGAGCTGCAGCAAAATACAAAGAGGAGAGAAAGAGAGAGCATGAGTGTAAGAGCAAGGGTGACTTTCTGTAGACGTTTGTGCGAATGAGTGAGTACATTTCTGGAGCCTGTTTGAACATTATTCTCTTTTAACCGTCCCTATATCACAAAATGGCTCTTTCTACAGGAAGCAATTTCACCTCTGCCCTACATTCTGTTCATGTGATCTGTAAATGACAATTTAGCTAGAAATGACAACCTACTGCTACTGTATATCTGGTATCAAATGTATTTCAATCATCCATGTAAGCTTTCTGGTCATTTATGCTCTGCTTTTATGTTAATGACAGGCATGTTCTAATGAAAAAAATTTTATAATCATAATTGTCACAAATAATTGCTTGGTACCGTTAACTAGTTGCTATCTATAAGAGCAGGGTGGGCTACGAAGTGAGAAACTTAAAATAAAACTTATTTTAGTAAATGTAAAATAATCATTTTAACATCAAATCTTTTGTGTTCTATGCTTTCTTTTTCTAGGAAAGTGCTTTTGATTTATATTATGGCTTGTGACACTTTAATTACACTTAAACTCAGGTGACAAGACAATTGGGTTTAGCGAGTACAGTAAATATCAGTCACGTGCAAAGACAAGGTCAATACTGCTGTTTTACACATCTAACAGGATTATTACAATTGACAGTAAAAAATGAATGAAGAAACAAACAAACAAACAGCTGTAGAAAATAAAAGTTATTATCCCCAGTGCAGTTTACATTGAGTTGCTACAGCTATTTTCCAATCCCCAGAGGCGCTAGGCTTGGACTTAAAGAGGACTTCAAGCTCAGTAATCAGTCCCCAGCCCAAGATTTACAGCCCATCTCAAACAGCTCAGCCCAGAGCAAACACAGGAGCCGGGCTGCCACCGTTCAGCCTGAGTTACTTCCCAGGGTCAGCAGGCCTTCTGCCCACCGGACACATTTATTCAAACATGCCTCTATATTTCACAGACCCAATCAAGATGATGCTAGCTCTGTGATATCAGGTCTGGCAAATAACGGCGGGGAACGATTCTCTGACTCCTACTCCCTCCAATTTCGTTAACTGACTCTGCAGTACATCAAGATGGTGATTAGAGGCATCCATCTTGAAATTCCATTTTCTCTGGTATTAGTTGCATTTCTCTCTGTCTCTGAAAGTGTGCCGCTCTATGCAAGGTATTGCCACTTAAGCTCTACGAGCCACCGTGTTGTTCCAAATCCTTAAGTTTGTATGTTCTCACCTACACTTAACTGGGTTAAGCCTAATTCCCTTCATTTGTCTTTGACTGGAGTTTTTAGTGGGTGCACCATACTTTCATTGCTGTTACAGAGTTAGTGGAGGTTAATACAGGTTTAGATGTATTAGTGTGCCTCGTGGTTTGGGATGTTTTTTTTTTCTTTCCCTCGACAGAAACTGCCTCTAGAACATGAACATATATATATACACCTATAGCTATAGCTCTTGCAAGGTTGTTTCTGGACTAAAATAAATTGATTTAGTTCCTCTTAAAATGTATTTGGTTTGCCAAATAGACACCACATTGTTTTAGCTGCCTATTTAGCTGTAGCTGAATAATCATCAGTAGAATTGTGTTCTGAATAAAATGCGGGCAAACCCAACAGTTGCAGATAATGCTGTTGACTAGAGAAGCCTTAGTGTAACTCACTCACAGCACCAAATTATTCATGCCCCATTGAACTGCGCCTTTATTGTGCATTGTTAAATGGTCCTATTCACAATGCAAAATCACTGAACACTGAAACTCTGGCCCTGCATCAAATACATAACCTTGTCTAAAAGGACAAGATAATAAAACAGTCCTGCAAAACAAAACAGAAAGATTGCAAAGAAGCCTGAAAAATATTCCATGTCAAGTTCTTATTATGCATTCTTAAATCCTTCTATACTTAAATTAAATGGAGAATAAAGCACCACAATTTAGAAGAGACTAGAAAGATACGAAGAACTAACTGCAGTTTCATTAACGCTATGCTGTTAGTGGACAAGCATGCCTATGTACTGCACTAGTAGTGAAACAGCACTCCTAGAAAGAACATGCAGGTATTGTAGGCGCAGTGCTCCATTTAACATGTCAGGAAAATAGGCCATTCGTGTCAGTCAGGAAAACTAGATGCATTTTCCAGTATTCATGGCTGACAAGGGTATTGTCAAACATCCATTTTTTAACAGCTCTGATAGTTCCCCTCACACCTATGAGGTGTAATAAACATCCAAACTTTAATAGCGCTCATTAACTGCTGGGCTTATTAGTAATTTGACTGCAAATATGGGATGAAACAGTATAGTTCCAAGCTTACAACACAAGTGCACTTCAGTGATGGAGAGACATCAGATGCAACTGTATCCCCCACCTGCCAAATAAATCTGCTGTGTTCATGATTATCAATCAAGTTTTTCAACTGAAAATTATAATTATTCCAAATAGATTTTGCTGTAACATAATAGCCACCATGGAGATCTTTGTATTAAAGCTTTTTTTTTATTGGCTTAATCAAAAATCTTGTTGCCTTGGAAAACTCACGCATTTCGCCCCCTCAATTACTCAGTTAAAATTGATCTTCACAGAACCTTGATGGATGATCTCTCTTTCTTCATGTCTGTGAAACTTACTGACTTTCAGTGGTATCCTCACTATCGTGTCCCCTTCCTTAGGCACTGAAATTAAAAAGGAGGGATGATGGTACTGTATGATCTTGGAGTCTTAGTATTTCTTTTTGTCTTGTTCAGCTTTTTTCTAGCTATGGCACTTTTTATGGTAACCCTGGCCATGAGGAGAGCGCTCACAAACCTGCTGTTGAATTTTACCAGGGCTCTTCTGCATACCTCAAGTCATTTAGTGGCTTTAAAAAGGTAAAAAATAACATTTATTTGGTATGAAAAATAATCCTAAAACACCCAATCTATCATTTGAAGATAAAAGGCCATGGTATATGTTGTTTATAGCCCAGTTGTATTGTTTTCACTAAAGTGCAGTGTAATGAGAATGCCTTTTTTATATAGCTAAAGCATTTCATCATGGTGAGTTGCATCTGGGGAATCTACCCTTTTAAAATATAAGGAGCATTATTAATGCCTACAACAAGTCAAACACACTAAGCTTCGTAATTCCCACATTTTAGGGAACCCCAACTTCAGAATCTCCAAATCATATCGGAGGTGAAGGACATCAATATCTATATGTCAAAGGCTTAGCATGCAAGGTACTGCTGAATAAAATGTCAGCAGACATCAGAGTGCTTTAATGTGGCTTTTGTAAATGTCAGCATGCCTCTGTCTTGCCTTAGTGATGCCCTTGCATTTTTCCGGTAATTATATGCTAATGTTTTTCATCTCTTCTTATTTTCCTTAGGTAGAAGTGGATTAGGCTGATGATGGCATCATCTGTAGCATTAAATGAAATGAACGGCCTTGCTTCTGCTTAGCTGACTTCGCCACTACCTGAGGTTTAATGGTGACCTTTTCACCTTTATTAGTGCAGACTGTAAAATTTCATACATCGCCTTCAAACTGAAAAAAGGAGACTCTGCGGCAGAACATTGCATCTGTTCACAGCACATCAGTCAAGGCCTATGGAAGGCCTACTGTTGGATTGAACATTGATCACCACAAATGGTTGATTATTTTTGAAGTGAAGTGCTTTTGCCACAAAATCTTTAAGGACCAACTACTTACTGGTGGGAACCGTGCCAATATGAAGGACATATCATTTATGGATTATTTGCTTGTTGGCCTTGTAATGGCTACTTTTGTTATTGCTGCAGAGGAGAAAATCAGTTGTCCAAAACTGTGTGTATGTGAAACCAGACCCTGGTTTTCCCCTAGCTCTGTCTATATGGAGGCTCCCACGATTGATTGTAATGACCTGGGACTTTTTAAACTACCCACAAGATTGCCATTAGATACACAAGTTGTTTTACTTCAGACCAACAATATTGCTAAAATTGAGCACCCTTTGGATTATCTGACTAACATCACTGAGATTGATCTCTCACAAAACAACCTGTCATCAATAAATGACATCAATATTGGCTCTCTCCCTCAACTCTTATCTCTGCACATGGAGGAAAACTGGATATGTTCCCTACCAGACAACAGCCTTTCTCAACTGACCAACCTTCAGGAGCTCTACCTGAATCACAACCTCATCTCCTTAATTTCTCCCGAGGCTTTCCGTGGTCTTCAGAGCCTCCTGAGACTGCACCTCAACTCCAATCGTCTTCAGATTATAAGAAGTGAATGGTTTGAGCCACTACCAAATTTGGAAATTCTAATGATTGGGGAAAATCCTGTGCTCTCTATTCAGGATATGAACTTCAAGCCTTTGAGAAACCTGCGCAGCCTGGTTCTTACAAGAATGAACCTGTCCCAGATACCAGACGACTCATTTATGGGTCTTGACAACCTAGAGAGCATCTCATTCTATGATAATACATTCCCTAAGGTACCCCATGGTGCTCTCAGGCATCTTAAGGGCCTCAAGTTTTTGGATCTTAATAAGAACCCCATTGGAAGAATTCAACGGGGCGACTTTGTGGACATGCTGCACCTTAAGGAGCTGGGCATTAACAGTATGCCTGAGTTAGTGTCAATTGATAGTTTTGCCCTCAACAACCTCCCAGAACTGACTAAAATTGAAGCCACAAACAACCCAAAACTTTCCTATATACATCCTAATGCTTTCTATAGGTTACCGAGGCTGGAAACTCTAATGCTGAATGGTAATGCTCTAAGTGCCCTGCATAGGATCACAGTGGAGTCCCTCCCAAACCTTCGTGAGGTTAGCATGCATTCCAACCCTATCCGCTGTGACTGTGTTGTACGATGGATGAACATGAACAAGACAAACATCCGTTTCATGGAGCCTGACTCCCTGTTCTGTGTGGAACCTCCTGAGTATGAAGGTCAGCATGTGCGTCAGGTTCACTTCAGAGAGATGATGGAGATCTGTCTGCCTCTCATCTCTTCAGAGAGCCTCCCAACACAAATCAGCATGGATCGTGGAAGATCTGTGTCCCTGCACTGCCGTGCCTTTGCTGAACCTGAGCCAGATATATACTGGGTGACTCCATCTGGGAGAAGAGTCATCCCAAATGCGGTTTTTGAGAGATTCTACATGCACCCTGAAGGCACACTTGATATTTACGACATCACTGAGAATGAGGCTGGATTGTACACATGTGTGGCGCACAATCTTGTTGGGGCAGACCTGAAATCTGTCTCCGTGGAGGTAAACGGATACTTCCCACAACCTGTCAATGACTCACTGTATGTAAGCATCCAATCTGTACAGACCAGTTCTGTGTTGATAACCTGGAAGGCATCTCATGGTAGCCTGGCACCAAACATTAAATGGTATACAATGCCTAGTGCAAATTATCCAACTGTGGCATTTACAGCTAGGGTACCATCTGACGTGACACTATACAACCTCACACATCTCAGCCCTGCTACCCAGTACAAAGTGTGTGTGGACATTCACAGCGTCCACCATAAACATGACACCAAGTGTGTCAATGTCCTAACTAAAGGATTAGAACAAATTGAGAATAACTCAGAGAGTTGGGACATGGCACTGATTGCTGCTTTTGGTGTGCTTTTCATTGTGATGTCAGTGGCTTGCTTTCTGATTTATATGTTTATGAGGAACCACTGCATTTATGGAGAACTGAAGCGATGCCCTTCCAATATGGCACTGATGTCGGAGACCAGCCAGCAATCACCCTTTACAAGGCTTTGGATATCTGGGAAAGGGATGCCAGCAGCTGTTGAAGTGAAAGCCACAGTCATAAATGTATTGGACAATGCTTTTTAAGCTGCACATGCAGAGGACCACAGGAACTACAAGCAAACTGACAAAGGCAAGAGTGCAGAGATTACTGTTCCAACTTGCCATTTATCTTTTTGCCTTGACACAGACATCAAATTCAAATGGAAGGGATGTCTGAAAATCTATAACTAGCTCTATAGCCCCTCATCATGAGCTGTCAGATGTGGCAAGTGGCAATGGAACAGTGGTAACTAGCCAAAAGTAGAGGGACAGACTTGCTGCTAAGATATGCAGTGTGATATTTGTAGGCCATTCACTGAAAACAGATGATATCAATACATCAGGAAGGTGTTGTATCTCATACCTGACTGTTAAATGTGTAAAGAGTAGTGGAACAGTCCTTGTGGTCCCAAGCAATACCGTCTGTGCTGTACGACAACCATAGGCGCGTTAGAGACCCCGACTGTTTGTTGAGAAGGAAAACTAGTAGACTAGAAGATTACGGTGATTATGATGTGAACTTTTGATGAAATATGTTGTTTTTCTATTTAAAAGCAGATCTGTCTTTTCATGGCTAAAATTGTTATATATTCTATTCAGAAATGTAACAGGTATCTTCTGTGCAGTAGCCAGGCAGTAAACATGTGTGAGTTACCTACAGTATGAAAGATACAACTTAAGTAACGAGACCACACATTTGCTGATTAAAACACAAATGTACATCTTAAGGAATATATATATATATATATATATATATATAAATATATATTATATTTGGTTATATTACTATCAGGACTGGATGTTGTTGAATGCAGACACTTTAAAAGCATCTCTCAGACATTAATTGCAGATGGTTGGTCATGACAGGGTAAGTGCCTACTACTGAATCTTACGCCAGAAAAAGAAAGAAAGAAAAAAAACAACACTTTTGAATGTTTCTGTTTCTTGAGAGATCCCTGGAGAACAGAGCCATGATTCCAGCCTCACATGCAAATTTGTGCAAATACTATATGAGTATTTTTTAGCATAAACATGGTTTAAAAGCATTGCGACCTTGCTTTGAGTGTGAAAAAGCCATTTTTATATTGACTGTGCTGTCTGTTCTACCCTAAGCAAATTAGTCAATAAGACCAATATGCTTAAAGGTGATGTAAAAACTAAATAAATGTCAGCATTTTTTTTCTTCTCATGTTGGAATCGGGATGTTTACTGATCTAGTTTTTCATACCGAAGGATTTGTGTCTTGAGAGAACAGTTCATCCAGAAATGAATGTTCCACTATCACTCACACTCCAATTCCAAACCTGTATGACGTTTTCTTCAGCAAAACACTTTTCAAGTAAGTTTAATGTGATCGAAACAACATGAGAGTCAGAAAATAACTTTGTTTTCATCGATGGGTACGTTTTTCTCCAATGGTACTAGGGAGAGACATACTATGTTTTAATGGACATTGGTAATCAAATTTTAATGGTAATCTGAATAAGACAATAATATGCTTAAAGTGTTTATATGATTTATGATCCTGTTTTACATACAGCAGTACATAGATTAATAACGATTAATGTCATTACATCCCCATGCCTTCCAATGTTTCCTTCAGAGATTTACAAATTTTTTGGGCATTTCATTTTTATTTTTCGACTTTCGAACTGCAGTTTAGCCATTTAATTTTTGTTCCGCAACATTTGATTCATGTCCCAGTGACAAACTCTGAGGGTGCACTCACACAATGCTATTCGAACCGTACCCAGCTGCGTTTCCTGGTTTGTTTGACAAGTGTAAGTGCACCGAATCTGGCCCAGAGCATGGTTTGGTTGGGCTTTGGCACGGTATGCTTGTAGTGTGTGTGCAAAGCACACCTCAGCCAGAAACTGAAGACGCGACTCACTTTTAAGTGACTGTTTCATATGGATTTGTTAATCTTACTTTTCAATGAAGATAAACTGTCATTTATTAACGACACAAACCCCTCACTTCATGTCAGGTGCACCTTCAGAAAACCTCATACATGCAGCACGATGACTTTTATGATAATTTATGAGCATCTAAAGTTGTTGATCTGTTCTGCAAAATATTTGACTGCATCCCAAATGCCTAAAACGATATAACTAAAGAAATCTTCACTGTGCTGAGCGAGAACACTTCTCTTCCTGTTAAACTAAACAGTGACATTATCGATGACGTAAGTGTGCTCAGGTTCAGAAGACAAAATGCTATGTGAGTGCAGACCTTCGGTGGAACAATTGGGGACCGTTGTTGACCGTTGGAGACAATCGCACTTCAGCATGGTTCAAGGCAACTGTACTTAGTGTGAGTACGCCCTGAGGTACTGGATGAGAGGATGAAGTAAGGACTGATAGATGATAGTTGTTTTAAAGGAATTTAAAGTTCCTACACTCTCAAAAATAAAAGTATGCGAGCTGTCACTGGGGTGGTACCTTTTCAAAAGGTAAAAAATTGTATCTACAAGGTCTATATTAAAACCTCAAGGGTACACATTAGTACCTAAAATGAACAAAAATGTTTCTCTTAAAAATTTTAGGTACTAATATATTCTTCTGAGGTACAAATTTGGACCCTTTAAGTACAGTGACAGCTTGTGTACCTTTATTTCTGAGAGTGTAGACAGCATTTTAAAAGTGATAAAGGATGCGATAAGTCTCCAGGAGTTCACTGTTCTTGCACTTGTGCCCTTGGAAATGTGGGTGTCTAGTAAGTCTGCACTGACTCAGTGGGTGTGGAGAATACAGACTCAAGTATTTGTATGATCTATGCTGTTGCAAAATATGGCGAAAAGACCCAACATAACATAATTGTTTCATTAAGGTTGTTTCATGTCTTCTGCACTTCTATAATGCGACTTAAATAGGAATACTCAAAAAGTCTTATTTGATTTGCCTTTACTACGATTATGACCTTAATCAGATTCAGATAATCAAAATCTCTGTTTACATGGGAGACTCTTAATCAAAGTATTGTCTTAATCGTATTTTTGGTGTCCGTGTAAACGTACTGACTGACTTAAATCTAAGTCAACAGAGTCAGCTGCAAAGAATCACACTGTATTTGCTCCATTTAAGATCCAGCACAGACTTACAACCCAAAAAATTACAAACATGATGAATGCCCGACAGCCACTGACTGACATGGAGGATTTGTCAGACAGGCATGCTCGTACATCAGCAAGGCTTTCAGCAGAGCAGACAGGCCTTTTAGAGGCCGGCTATCAGTCAAACACAAGGAGAGCTAAATTATAACTCAAACTCTATGCCGGCACTGTTAAGGCAGACTGGAGTCCACCAGCCTTTGCCCTCTCTTTTCAGTTATATTGCAGGTTGAGCCGCTTCCAAAGCTAGAGACAAGGTCACCGTGTACCTGTGCTGCATCAAGAAAAGAAATGACATACTAGCAGAAGTAGTATTCATGTGAAATGGATTGTGGAAACCAGATAACACTGCAAAAAGTCAAAAACTTTTCCACGAATGTCAAAACTCACCAACTAAGGTCCACATTGTAAAAAAAAACGTTTCAGATATGTAAGCAGATTCAACTAATTCAATCATTCATTCATTTTCCTTTAGCTTAGTCTCTGATTCATCAGAGGTCGCCTCAGAGGGATGAACTACCAACAATTCTGGCATATGTTTTACTCAGTGATGCCCTTCCAGTCGCAACCCAGTACTGGGAGACCAACGAATTATTAATCGTTTAATTAAATATTTCAAAAGATATCATAATATTAATTAATTATTGCTATTATTTTTAAGTGTGCCCAAACTGTCACGTAATGATTTTGCCAAGTATGATGTGATCCTGGATTACCATCCATGTTGATCCTGGAACATAATTTTTGTTAGAAAATGTAATCCATACCCATTCCCTACCCATAAACTCAACAATAACTGTAAATCATTTCCAAAATCAGAAGAGAATAATAGTTGGATAGCAATCATGTAGAAGTGTATCCCTTAACTCTGATTGGCTAGTTGGAATGTTGTTCCAGGATAACATAGATGTCTTGGTGAAATCATGTTATGGGGCTCAAGTTCACAAGATTATATTATTGTCTGGATTTGTGTTTATTCTACTCTACAGCCATTCTGAATGCTGATTGGATTTGCATTTTTTTTATTAATTGCTTTTTGTTACAGTTTGTGATGTGTTTGGTGCCATTTTTCAGCGACAACCATATTATAAGCATTTGTATTAATGTAATATAATACATTCTGAATGAAAAGAGTTAGCAAAACCCCAATTTAATTCCTAAAGAAGATGAAATACAACTAAATGTAAATATTTCGCAGCCCTCCAAGGCCATCTAACATGTAAGAATTCTTCTGTCTGCATTTTAAACCATTTATTTATGACTTTTTTTTTTAAAGAAAAATGCAGTAAGACAGATTTTGCCATCACAATTCACAGACCTTGCAAAAGCTCCAGGGGATTAACAGTGATTTCGAAACTATTTCACTAAACAAATTTTGTTGAACATGCCGTGTACACTGTGCGAAACAAGTTCAATACCACAATGCCTGAAAACATCTTTTATACTGCAAGAAAATTCCTAAGATTTTCGCTTAGGTAGTCTCACTAAGGAGAAATTAAATGTCCCATAGTCCTGTTTGTTTATGAGCCAAACCCAGCTGGACATCTGAGTTATTGGCCTATTAAAACTACATATTTGTACTTGGGCCTTTTCCTGCTACAGGCCAGCATTGCAATAAAGACTAAAATGACAACAATCATTTATAATTCTTTCACAAGCACTCTAGCGTTTGAATAATTACAGCACTTATAATCTCTATGAGCTCACCCCGATGTGATCCGGCCCTCAAATTTGGCTGTGGCGCAACCTCCATTAAAATATAAAATAATGCACAATATAGTGCGTACTGTTTCTTTGCAATCATCCAATGGCCAAATGAAAATTATGCCACCATCGTAAGGTCGTATAAATTACAAATCTGATTAAATGCAAATTATTTTATGTATAGCATGCATGCATCCCCCTCCCCCGAAAGACAATCATGCATTAAACCAGGCAGCGTTCAATTCTGAGTGGTGACCGTAATGAATGCATTTCCTGAAGATACAAAATGTCAGGCCAAATATGTTTCTCTTCCATCAGAGCGCAGTGCCTCCAGACGCATTTGTCATGAGGTTAACACAATGTTTTACTCTCAGATAAGCAAAACACAATAGATCTCTGGATGCACCATTAAATGCTAACAAGCACGACCGTGATATTTACGCGTGTCATTTATCCACTCATTTTGACAAGCTCTCAAGTTTCACCTCAATAACATTTATTACACCTAAAACAAATAATATATTCACAGTCAGGCCTTTTATGCCTCATTAACACTCCTTTGTTTCTAAGTGAAGACCTCTGAGTGAAAACGAGGACAACATCAGAGTCCTTAGGGAGCCTTTTAGCCAGCTGGCACTCAGATTTCTGCATGGATCACTGCTTTCCTGATCATTGATCGATTGCTTTGTCTTTTAGCCCATGTCTTGGTGGGGTTGAGGGGGGTGGGGG
>CAIGQZ010031558.1:4006593-4018134 GCA_903798205.1 Danio tinwini | reverse complement strand
ATATATCGCTAGCAAATTGCATATAAAAAATAGAACATTGTAATATATGAAGAAAAAACTATTTAAAGCTTAATTGTGCAATTATTATTTTGATACTTGAAATTTTTTTTTCGTCTGTGACTTTACAGTTTGAAAAATTTGATGTTTTCTGCTTCATTTCATTCCTTCATTCCACAACCATGTCTCTTTTCCAAGTTATGCTACTTCATACAGTATATATTATTTTATAACAAGCCATAAGCAACACACACTTACAGTAAACAGTAACATCCCAATTTAGCAAAATGCTGTCCACAAACACATAATGGTAACTGCACATTGGGGGGGACTTTGTATAGGGCCCTTGTGATTTAAAAAGGTATGCACTGCAAATATTCACACTATTCCATTTTTCAGACTGATGATACACAGGGCAGCTTTTAAGGCAGTGTTGCCAGGCAACACCAGAGAAAATGGCCAACAGTGTAAAACAATTTAGTCAATACTGAGCCTCTTACAATTACTGTCTGAAGCTGAACTTGTTGCATGCATCCCGGCATCATTTTCAAGTACTGACCCCTGAATCACACGCTTAAGAGGACACAACAGGGAGGTCAATAATGGATAACACCGGCCATTAAATCAATTCTGCAATCTTCTGAGCCAATCATTTGTGCTGTGCCATGCGACTAGCTGTAAGGCTGTTGGCACACCTTGCTACATTACAGAGACGTCTATTTTACAGTGGCAATTTCCATTTTATAGGTTTAACACAGCAAACCCGAACCTTTTCAATGCTCCCTAAAGAAATACGCATCCTTGGCTGGAAATCGCTGAATGACGGTATAACCTGGAGATCAGAGATACAAAGAGCAAATCAAGTGTTAAAGAGTTTGTGATCCATAAAATTACTATTGCAGTCAAGATGAGACCCCCTGTCCATGAAAACCACAATGCCAATCTTTCTGATAAAGTCACGTTGGCAGAAGCCACAGCCGATCAGAGCAGAGAGTGTGTAACTATAGTGAATGATATCTATGGGTGAAAATTTTTGCATTCTAGTGTAACAACAACAGAGCTGCCTTTCATTTCCATCTCTGAATGTTTAAAGCTTGTGCATTGACACCTTATGCATCTCATATAGTCCTGCTGCTTGTGCCAAACCAGGAGATTAGAAATGCCATATTCCCTTAGTTCATTACACGCTTCCTTGAGAACTACAATAACAATTGCCTGCACTGCAGAAAAAACGTATTTGATGTTCATTATCCTTTTTGTTGATTTCCCCCTTACTCTTCTGTCCTCTCTTGCTGCCTTTCAAGCTGCTTCCATTTATCCCAGATAAAATGAATCCCCCAAATTACTGCAGATCACTGCAAGAAATGCACAGCAATTTAATATTGATGATAATTGCATTCAACATTAATTATCTATTTAGATTGTTTTGCAATTCTGATGAGGCATGCTGGTAGTTAGGCAGCTCTAACTGGTGACAATCTGTGCCACGTGCTGATCTACGATTGCAAAACAATCAATCCTTCCATTAAGATTTGTAAAATGCCCTAGAAATGATTGAAATTATTCATGAAATTCAATCATGCAAAAGCTGCCAAACTAAATTCCTTTAAAGAGTTGTAAAGAGAAAATGAAAAGTATGTTATTAATTACCATCATGTCGTTCCAAACCCCTGAGACCTTCATTCATCTTCGGAATACAAATTAAGATATTTTAGGTTAAATCTAAGAGCTCCCATACACTCTCAGAGATAAAGGTACGGGAGCTACATATTTGTACCTGAAGGGTCCATAATGGTACCTCAAAGGTACTTTTTAGGTACATTTGGGTACTAATATGCACCTTTTAGGTACCACTGTGGACTATTTGGGTACAAATATGTATCTTTTAAAAAGGTACCACCCCAGTGACAGCTTCTGTACCTTTATTTCTGAAAGTGTAGACAGCAAGGTTTCTGACTCATTCAAAGTTCAGAAAGGAACCAAAAAAACATCCTCAAATCTTATCTTCAGTGGTACAATCTAAATATTTTTTTTTACTTACAACAATACTTTTGCGTGCACATTAAACAAAAACAACTTTATTCAACAGTTACTTCTCCTCAGTGTCAGCTGATAGTATACTGATAGTATAGTGCCCCCTTCACTGTACTGGGGCATTAGGACTCAAGCAGACCACAGGTTGAGTGCCCCCTGCTGGCCTCGCTAACACCACTCCCAACAGCAACCTAGTTTTCCCATGTGGTCTCCCATCCAGGTACTGACCAGGCTCAGGCCTGCAGGGTGATATGGATGTGGCTAATAGCACTGACGAGAAGAAACTGTTGAATAAAGTCATCATTTTGTTTTATGTGCTCACAAATGTATTCTTGTAGCTTGGTAACATTCTGATTGAACCACTGAATCTGTATGATCTGTTTTGACAATGTTTTTTTTGGTTCCTTTCTGGGCTTTGAACGAGTTGGGACCATTGCTGTTTATGGAGGATGAGGAAGCTCTCCGATTTCACTTAAAATATCTTAATTTGTGTTCCAAAGATGAATGAAGGTCTCATGAGGTCAACATGAGGTTGAGTAATTGACAAGATTGTTTTACATTTTAAGTTAACTGACCTAATAATTAACCCAACTGAACTGGACTCGCTCAAACCATCCTTCAAAATGGCACATATCAGGCAAAATAACCAATGCCTGCAAGATTCAATCGTTTGCTAGTCTCAATTACATTGAAGGAGAGGCTTGCTGTCAGCTAGGTACTTCACCTCAGAAAGAACATTGGTGATAACGAGACCTGTCCAGCTCTTGCTGAAGTCTTTCAGGCCATTAGTGAGAATCAGAGCAAGTCCAGTTCATCACACAAAGATCTCGGTGCTTAATATCAGACCTGAGCTGACTGCCTTCTAGCCCTTACAGAAGTGCGTTAATATATGCCATCTCACAGTTAGCCACAGAGATAGAAGAAATGTCTCCAACACAACCTTCACTGTGGGTTTAACCGGATGGAATTGAGACGTGCTGGGCAACCGGAGTGCGTGAGAGTGTATCCATACAACTAATGAGGGGAATCAATCAGGAACACGGCCGTCTCTGAAGCCAAAGCCTCCTGCTCTGGGGAGAAACTGTCAGGAGCTGCTGTTATTGGATTTGTGTTGTTCGAACTGACTGCTACAGTAACAATAGATATCACCACAGGGATATTTATTTAAAGTGAGCACAAACCACATTATACCTTAAGCTCCATTGATGAATCACATCAATGAGTGCTCTGAAACTATTTTTTACCTCGCTACTGGTACAATTTACAGTAGTATGTCTTATAACTGCCCAATTTTTAAAGTACTTGGCCAACTTTTTCTACTCTGATATATTTTATGATGCAGATGACTAGTATCAGACATGTGACTTGCACCAGTCACCACATAGATATTTATTCAAAATGAGCACAAAACACATTATACCTTAAGATCCACTGATGAATCACAACAATGCATTCTCTGAAACAATTTCTGACCACAATTCTAGTACAAGTTACAGTAGTATGTCTTATAACCACCCAATTTTAAAAAAGTACTTGGCCTACTTTTTCTACTCAGACATATTTTATGATGCTGATGCAATGACTAGTATCAGATATATGACTTGCCACCAGTGTTCAAGTCACAAAAATGCACATGCTTTGAATACAACGACACAGCAGCAAGCCGCAAGCCAATGGAGCGCTGAAGGACTTCAAAACCAATCCCAGTGATCTGGAGTGATGTCACTAGACACTGTGCTTTCTCAGCTGAACAAAGCCAGTGCTGCATTTATGTGGCCCTTTATGTGAGCAATATTGATGGTTGTGAGTGGAAATTAGCTCTGTCGTCAGAACAGAAAGCTGCCAACGACTGTCAAAGTAAAGGGAAATGCATAAAGCAAGCAAAAATACCAAAATAGACTGTGACAGACTAGCAAATTGTTTTAAGTCTAATTTGAAACAAATCAGTTTTGTCTATGGGGGCTGATGGAATTGAGCAAAAACCTTCTTTCTTTATGCTCAAATGCATTATGAGCTGCACTGTCAGCCAAGGCAGTAATACTGCAGCATTTCAATATATATTTGTTCATAACAAGTACAAAAAATATCTTACAATTAAATGGTACCCCACAAAAAGTTCAACACCATGGTATTATTATGGTATTTTGGTACTATCACCATGGTACCACTTTTTTGTAAGAGATGTTCAAAGAGATGGTAAGACCTTAGAATTCCTCTAC
This sequence comes from Danio tinwini, assembly GCA_903798205.1. Classification (NCBI taxonomy): domain Eukaryota; kingdom Metazoa; phylum Chordata; class Actinopteri; order Cypriniformes; family Danionidae; genus Danio; species Danio tinwini. Next base: position 4,013,884 of record CAIGQZ010031558.1, on the reverse strand, counting down.
AATTCTATTTAGAAAAGATGTACATAGGCTATCATGTTTCTGTGGTATTCTGGGAAGAACTATAACATACCTTAGAAAAAAAACAATAAGAGTGTTCAGAGGTAGTTACATAAATTCAGGTAGGAACAATTAAACTAATTATTCCAGTGTAAACTTGCTAAAAAGCAAGTAATTTCACAAGGTACTGTATTGAAAAAAGGATCCTCTAGTGAGAAAGTCCCTAATGACCCATGGCCTTTTAGTATCATGTTATATTTCAAAATATGATAGCACTGTACTCACAGCACCGGTGAGGGATGTTATTTGCAGAATCAAATGCACAACAAACTCAGCAGCTATAATTTTCACCAAAATATAGTTATCCTTAGTCAATTATTTCCTGGAGCACCTCTTTTTTTAGCTACATCTCTTTGAGCAAGCTTTCAGAAAACAAAATTACACTGTATTAGACATCGCTTGGAGACATTTTACATCTTCAAATCAGAATCCACTACAATGGGAGTGGGAAACGGCAAAGAAATCAGAAAAGGGATAAAAAACCATACACAATAGCATTTCATCAGGCAGAATACGTGGGGACTTTGACTGGCCATCAGATTCAATCTTTTGCAGACGTTTTCATTTGCACACTTCAGTTGACAGCATAAAATATGTTTTCTTGTTTTCCCTACACCATGCAGCAGTAATAGCATCTTCATCACCAGCTAAACGGCAAGCATGGACATGATTTACTCTGCTTGCCTGACAGTGTTGTGTGTAGCCTTGCAACATATTTTTAAGTTTTTTCCTGTAATCCCACTTAAGAAACAAATGCACCTTTTATTTGTATCATGATATAGCAATCCAAACTCATGACACTTATCCTCACACTGGTGACTCCACCCACACCTTTGCATCCACTCTCCATTATTTACCTATCTCTGGTCAATGAGTTCAGACACATCCTTAGGAAGATATGAAACAGAATGAGAGATTACACAAATTTAACATCCAGAGGATGAAGCAGCAGCAGCTGCAGTGCCCTGCACCCCATGACCTTGCTTACTTAATGATGCTTCCCAGAAGCCATAGCATAAACCTATTACACCGCTGACCTTAGACCCTTTGTGAAGCCGTTATAATCCTCCCAGCACACCGAACATGAGAATTTTGAAAGAATATCAACCCTGTCCTCCAGCAATGGCAGGTAATCAATCGAAATCTTATTTTGAACAAGCACTACATTATTTCTCTACCCTGAGGGAATTAATCATCAAGGCTAACCATTAGCAAAACAACCCAGTGTTGCTGAAGCTGCGTTTACCTAAATAGAATTGAACAAGGTAGTATTCAGAATTGAATTGGGCTATATTTCATGCAATATGTCATGCTAAATTAGTCCTGTAATCAATAGCCATGCTAGATAATTATACATCCCAGCATGGACCATGTAAGTAATTTAGCGATCCATTACTTAATTCAGTGCAAAAATAACTCAATATCTAGAAAGGGGAGCGTGCATCTTGTAGGGAATTGTTTCATGTTTTGTACTAACCATGTTTAAGTACAACAGTAAAAGTTGTGCTAATGCTATTCATACAGTAAATGCCTCAGGCTTAAATGGATTCTGACCTCTACCAACGTCAACTCACACCCTAAACAAGTCAAGCGACTCCAACACCATTTCACTGTGGATTGGCTGCAATGAGGGGCATCTCAGCAGGCCAATGGACAGTGCCAGAACCAAGGCAGTCCAGCACTGGCAGATGGACAAATGAGTGGTCAGGTGCCTTCAGTAGGCTCTTTGAGTGATGATGATGATGAGCCTGTGTTTGGCAGGTCACTCGCACAGATGGTAAGAGCCTCACTTTCCTGCTGCTTCCCAGTCGGCTTTACTTTTTCATTCAACGCCTGACATCAGTATCATGTCTAAGTGAATTGTCTGTTCATGTGGAAGAAGTCGTCAGAGTAGCTTAGAGAAACAACTCTTGTACACACCTGCTCCCTATGGAGAGAGCTAAGTTTAGGCGGCAACGACGATGTAGCAACCTTTTAGCTAACAAAACATGCGAAAAACACTACATACATCTTACCAGCTTGCCACATGTCGCACAGCATGTCCTATAAAAGAAACAGAATGCTCGTTTTAAAATCACTTACCCGCTACATGCAGGAAGTAGCAACGGCGTTAGCTTATACACACATAAACGACCTCTTTATTCCCTCTGTCCTAAACTAGAGTTCAAGTCGACTAAATGCCATTATTCTCTGCTGAATAGACGCTCCATCTTGCTCGCATAATGACAGAGGAGTGCGGTCATTGTGCACATCTTTGGTATGCATCAAATACAGTTCTGTAGGAATGGAGCTGGCAATGACTGGAATAGCAAATGACCTTTGTTGTATTGATTCTGGCGTGGGCCACACAAGGCTGTCAGGCCATCTAAAAAGAGCTGGGGCCCTTTAGGAGACCAAATGAAGCCGTGAGCTGCTAAATGAACACTCTGCGCCATGGAGTTTTGTTGGGAACAGCTTTTAAAGATGCAATAAAGTCTTTTATGCACATTTTTACTACATCAATTAAGCTCACGGCCCAAGCGCAATGCTCTATATTGGCATGTTTAACGTAATTATAAATTTATCCTCTACTATGCAAATATTGAACCTTCAGTCTCTAGGAAACGGATGACATTAGTTATTCCTTTTTAAAGTTTAAGAGCAGTTCAGTGCGAAGGCAGATTGATATTAAAACTTACATTAGCTTTCTAAGCCTGATTTTAAGACACTGGTGCAGAAAAGACCTGGTGTGCAGGATCTCCAAGGTTAAGGAAAACCTGAACATCTTATAAACTCAAACTGATGATTTCTAGGCACAAAAAAGTCAAGGAGATTCATAATATCAAACTGTTTCATGCTTTTCAAATGTCAGAGTGCAATTTGTGTTGTAAAACAAGTATATAGTAAGTAACATATCCACATCCCCGAATACATTCCAAACAATACACTGCATAAGCTGTAACCCAGCAAACAGTTTTGAGTTTAATCTAAACGTAGACAGCTTGGCTAAAACAAGACTAAAATTGGGCTGTCAGTGCAAATCTAATAGACATCTAAGAATGGCCCAAAACTAGACTAGCCATCAAATAGACAGATTAGACAGACTTTATATGTGTAGTCATTCTGTTTATTTGTTGATTAGTCTAGTTTTGGCCTATTCTCAAACGTCTGTTAGATTTTTAATGACAACCCAAAAAGCTTGTTTTGGCCAACACGACTCTGTTTAGACATCTATTAGACATCTTATAAACAAAATGCTTGTTAGGAACCTTATGGTTATTCAGAGTTTATACAACATTATAAAGAGGTATGAACAACTCAGAAATATAATACATGTAAAAACAACACAAAATCGCCCAAATAGGCAAACACTAAAACATACCACATGCCTAATATTATAGGGGAATGAGCTCTAGAGTTTTGGAACAACGTAGGAAAACATCTGGTCACCCATAGAGTGTTTTCTGTTTTTGTTTGTTTAAGATAATTAGTGATTGTAAGAACGTATCGGTTGCAAATATGCAAAACTGGTGCAAGTGTCAGTTAAGATGTCAGAAAGAGTGGTATTTCTCAATACCAAGTATGCAAAGTCCTTGCATCCTTAGACGCTCAGACTTGCGAGACGAATCCTGTGGACACGAAGACACAAGTCGGAGGCTTCTTCAAATGGAACAGCAGTGTACTTTATAACATCACTTACCTCACCATTGATTCATTGCTTTCACTGTACATTAACAATAAACTTATTTATTTATATAAAGCATAAAGCATGGCCTTATAATTAATATTATATAAATATTATGTTTGATTTAAGAAAATGTAAATAGATCTTACCATAATTGTGAAGTTCCGTCATTCATTCATTTTCATCCGCTTTTCTGGGCCGGGTCGTGGGGGCAACAGTCTTAGGAGAGAGCCCCCGACTTCCCTCTCCCTAGAAACTTCCTCCAGCTCCTCCGGAAGGATCCCGAGGCATTCCAAGGCCAGGCAAAAGACATAGACCCTCCAGTGTGTCTTGGGTCTTTCCTGAGGCCTCCTCCCGGTGGAACATGCCAGGAACACCTCCTTAGGTAGGTGTCCAGGAGGTATCCAAAACAGATGCCCTATAAGGGTGCACCCTGCCACCCTGCTAAGAAAGATCTTGAAGATCTTGAGATCTTGTGCTTTCGGTCATGACCCAAAGCTCATGACCATAGGTGAAAGTAGGAACATAGATTGACCGGTAAATCGAGAGCTTTGCCTTTCTGCTCAGCTCCTTCTTTACCACAACGGACTGGCACATCGACCGCATTACTGCTGCCGCTGCACCTATCCGCCTGTCAATCTGACGTTCCATGCTTCCATTACTTGTTAACACAACCTCAAGATACTTAATTTTCTAAACCTGGGGTAAGGACTTTCCTCCAACCTGGAGATGGCAAACAATTGTGAAGTGAAATGGATTATTATACACAGACTCGTGTCTTTGATAATCGGATTTAATAAACTACAATGGACATTATACAAGTATAAAGTACAAGATCAAAATCAATTTGGCAAGCAGAGATAAACATACAACATGGTAGCATGATTAATTTATAAAACAAATACTGTCCGCAAAATAATACTGGCCGCAGTGGGTAGCACATTCGCCTCACAGCAAGAAGGTTGCTGGTTCGAGCCTCGGCTGGGTCAGATGGCGTTTCTGTGTTTGCATGTTCTCCCCGTGTTTGTGTGGGTTTCCTCAGGGTGCTCCGGTTTCCCCCACAAGTCCAAAAACATGCTGTACATGTGAGTTGGGTAGGCTAAATTGTCCATAGTGTATAAGTGTGAATAAGTGTGTATGCACATTTCCCAGAGATGGGTTGCAGCTTGAAGGGCATCCGCTTCGTAAAACATATGCTGGATAAGTTGGCGATTCAGTCCGCTGTGGCGACCCCAGATTAATAAAGGGAGTAAGCCGAAAAGAAAATGAATGAAAATAACACTGCCAAAATAATACGCTTGAGAACAAATAATAGATATAAATGACCAAAAACTGTCCATTAGATATAAACAAGATGGATTAAATATGTTTTAAATACAATGGACAGATGCAATCCAGTGGTAGATCCAAGATGGACTGGCCGATTAAAGCTGCTCTCAGAGGGGCAGGTGATGACGGAGCTCCCACTGACAGGCTGGGGGTCAGAGTTTGCATAAGCTGTGGCACATCATCAAATATGTCCTATCTTTGTAAATAAACTGCCAATGCAAAGTTGGCACAAGCCACCTCTCGATGCGTCCTCGATGAAGCAAGTACACATTTGGGAATTTTATCAGTACTTGGCAAGATGTGAACTTTGAATTGGAACAGTACTTCGGCGACCGTTGATGACGTTTCACGAGGACACAAGAACGCAAGTACAGACAAGAATGCATAAAGGAAACGGCCAGTGTGTTTTTTTAGATGGGCAGACACAGAATTGAAAATGTTTTGAAATTGCATGTACACAGACACAATGGAAATGTCACAATAAGGCTAATCGCTCTGTTGTTTAATAAACTTTGAGACAGCTTTTGATAAAAAAACAAATGGAAAACACTGGCAAAGCAGCGAATTAAGCATCTGCCGGAACAAAAGCATCTTTTTTTGTGAATGTATTATTGATCTTTTGACCGACAGTGCAAAAGACTAGCTCCAAGCTTTAAACACCCCCTCTGTTTTCCGTTCAGTCAAGACGTTTGATTCCACCACCAACAAATCCAATAAGGTTCAACCCGTTTATACGCGAGTAGTTCTACAAATCAATGTGGTTTGGGATACAGCATGAGCGTGGTGAAACCCTACAAGGATCAATAGCACAATGACACACCTGGAAGGAGCCCAGGAGTGACACAAAGGCAACATCTGAACGCCAGCTTGTTTATGCCGTCCAAAGAGATCTGCTGTCAAAAGCCCTGCACAAGGATTACAAAAGAAAAACTGATGAGAACAATGTGGAGCAAAAGGCACACGCACGTGAAGGCAATGGTAAACACGTCTAATACTTGAAAGACAAAGGGTACACGTCAGTCCTGGGTGTAGCGGATTATTTACATCCCTGCAAACACAAAACACAATAATTCAAGGTGGACGCTTCACAGCTTGCATGCATGAATTATTTGCGTTTCATAAATTAAAGATTTGTGTCTTTGTTGCTCCCTGTCTTGGCCAAGGCCCAAGTCTTATTCAACAGAGAGGTGTTGAAGAAACAGTGAGTGTAGGTCGAGACACTGTTTGGGCACATGTGGCAGCAGGTAAACCCTTAAACATGCCTCTGCGTGACCTAATAATTCAAAGAGAAAACCAATAGAAATATCCTATGAAAGTAGGAAGAAACTCATTGGAAATTCTTTTTGAGTGTTACAGTTTTGGAGGTGTGGGGGAAATCACATATTTATGAATGCAAATAATAGTTTTTGGAGCATGTTTGTTTGCAGTGATGGATAAATTAAACAAATAAGCACTTGGGCAAAAGTTGTAAGTATCATAGTAAGTAATCCTTTTCGAATTTACTTGAGTCAAAGTACAAAAGTACTTGATTTTTACATTACTATTGTATAATTTGTCTATTGCAGACTTGCTCCGATTGGATCTTTTGAAAAAGTAGCTCATTAACTGTAGACACACACTAAATGGATCTTCTGAAGCAGTGAGTCCTTAACTGAGGACTCGCTCAAACTGGGTCATTTGAAAAAGGAGCTCATTAACTGTAGACTCCTTCTTAATAGATCTTCTATATCAGTGAGTCTTTAACTGAAGACTCGCTCCAGCTGGATCGTTTGACTATAGCGCTCACTCTACATGCATCTTTTGAATCAGTAAATCTTTAACTGGAGACTCGCTTCAACTGGATCATTTGAAAAAAGATCATTCACTCTGTAGACTCACTTTAAATGGATCTTTTGAATCAGTGAGTCTTTAACTGAAGACTTGCTCCAGCTGGATCATTCCTTTGACTAAATCACTCACTTTAATTGGATCTTCTGAATCAGTGAATCTTTAACTGGAGACTCGCTCCAACTGGATCATTTGAAAAAAAGATCATTCACTCTGGAGACTCACTCTAAATTCATCTTCTGAATCAGTGAATCTTTAAATGGACACTCGCTCCATTTGGACAATTTAAAAAAGATCATTCACTCTGGAGACTCTATCTAAATGGATCTTCTGAATCGGTGAGTCTTTAAGTGAATACTCGCTCAGGCTGGGTCGTTTGACTGGATCACTCACTCTAAATGCATCTTCTGAATC
>CAIGQZ010031558.1:3984121-4006583 GCA_903798205.1 Danio tinwini | reverse complement strand
GGTCGTTTGACTGGATCACTCACTCTAAATGCATCTTCTGAATCAGTAAATCTTTAACTGGAGACTCGATCCAACTGGATCATTTAAACAAAAAAAAGATCATTCACTACGTAGACTCGCTTTAAATGGATCTTCTAGATCAGTGAGTCTTTAAGTGAAGACTCGGTCAGACTGGGTCATTTGTCTGGATCACTCACTCTAAATGCACCTTTTGAATTAGTGAATCTTTAACTGGAGACTCGCTCCAACTGGATGATTTGAAAAAAGATCATTCACTCTTGTAGTCTCGCTCTAAATAGATCTTCTGAATCAGTGAGTATTTAACTGAAGACTCTCTTCGACTGGATCACTTTACTGGATCACTCACTCTAAATGGATCTTCTGAATCAGTGAATCTTTAACTGGAGACTCAATCCAACTGAATAATTTGAAAAAAAGATAATTTACTCTGTAGACTCACTCTAAATTAATCTTCTGAATCAGTGCATCTTTAACTCGAGACTCAATCCAACCGGATCTTTTAAAAAAAGATCATTCACTCTGGAGACTCAATCTATGGATCTTCTGAATTAGTGAGTCTTTAACTGGAGACTAGCTCCCACTGGATGATTTGAATCACTGAGTCATTAACTCTATACTTGCTCTGGATCATGTGAATCAGTAATTTGTTGACAGATGATTTGTCCAGTTCATGAATTTACAACCCTTACGATGAATTTACAAGACAACTGAGTAGGTGATGCTTTTTCCAGTTCAAGATAACTTGTTATTCTGCCATATTTATGAAATGTAGTAGAGTAATTTCCTTTTGGGATGCATTTAAACAAATACAAATGAACTAATATATTTTTCGAATGACTTGTAGTACAATAGTGAAGTAAAAATTCTTGGTTGCCGTCCACCAGTCTTTTGTTTTGTTTATAATCGTCTTTGCTTCTGTACAAACAAGCTGTCTTGACGAAGCCAACCGTATTGATCTTCCTCCTTCTTTCCCATTCCTTGTTCCTGCAAGCCTTCAAAAGAGTGCATGTTGTTCCATGCAGTGCTAATGAATGGGACTGCACCTGCTTGTAGCATTGTCCCGTGTCTCTTTTCACCCGGCGTGTTTCTTCAGGCTGAGAATGCCTCGCTGTCTCGCGCTTATCTTCCCCAGGCACTCGCCGACACACAGGGACCAACCTTTCATCCGTCTTCTCAACCATCCGTGTCAACAACCAAGTCCCTGACTATCCTTTCGCTTAAAATCATCTTGTTATTCTTTATCGTCGCATGCAGGCAGCGGAGTTTGGCCTTCGAAGATATCACACACAGTAACGTCAAAAACCGAGCTGGGTTTACCTCCCGTGAGAGGCAAACGGTTATTTCTTCTCTCTTTTCATCATGCGACACTATGCAGAATCAGACTGGACAACAGTAGTTTGTTCAGTTGAATTATTTTAATGCATGATTCAATCCCATATTGCAATCAATCTGAATTAATAAACACTTTCCAAATAGAGTTATTCAAGTATTCATATTGAAAAATATATCAAAGAAAAACTAAATATTGCAATGCCAGATTTTTCCAATATCGTGCTGCCTCTAAATATAAGCTTAAACTGCAATTCAAAGGATTACCTAAGTTAATTAGGTTAATTAGGCAAGTCATTGGACAACAGTTCTGTAGCTAATCAGGAGGGAAATTCTTAGAAGGGGCTAATAATACTGACCTGAAGCTTCGGTCACACTGAAGTTTGAGCTTGCGAAATTCTTTAGTATGGCGCTGCGAAAAGGGGCAGGATTAAACAAGATGATTAGACATAAAAAAAAAGCGAGCAATTGGTCCATATTTAAAATTTCTGTCCAGAGAGGTCATGTTTTCATTCATGATTTAGCAGGTCAGAGTTCACCAAGTTTAAACTTTGCAATGCAGCGAACTGCGAAGCTTGTTGTACGAGCTTGCATTTCTGGTCTAGCACATTTGCGTGCGTATAAATGGAAGTCTATAGGGAGAAAAGTCCAGTGTGACCGCAGCTTTGGTGATTTTTACTTTTTTAAATACTACATTTTATTCAAGGTTTACCTCCTGTGACAGGCAAACGTTCATTTCTTCTCTCTTTTCATCATGCAACGCTATGCAGAATTGGATTCGACAACAGCAGTTTGTTCTGTAGCTAATCGAGGAGAAGATGCATACTCGTTTTTATGCATGATTCAATCCCCTATTGCACACAATCTGAATTAATGAACAATTTCTAAAATAGAGCTATTCAAGTATTCCGTATTGGTAATATTTATCAAAGGAAAACTAAATATTGCAATAACAGTTTTTTCCAATATCATGCAGCCCTAAATATAAGCTTAAAGTGCAATTCAAAGAATTAAATAATGTGATTAGGTTAATTAGGCAAGTCATTGGACAACAGTAGTTTGTTCTGTAGCTAATTGGGGAGGGGAAATTCTTAAAGGGGCAAACAATTTTGACCTTAGTTGTTTTTATTCTTTAAATCTTTTGAATTTAATTGAATGGAATAGAATATCTTTTGATACTGCTCCTTCAACAGACATTTAACTGACTATAAGGAACTTTGCAACCCTAACCCCAACCTAACAGTCTACTTATCATCTAATGAGAATTAGTTGGCATGTAAATGCAATGTACTATAACTTAAAAACAACAAACAGATCATCAAATTAAAGTGTGACCAAATATTTTTATAGCTGAAATATATTTCTACATTATTGTATTCCCTGTCACTACAGTAATGCAGGAAAAAAACAACAACTCTGATGCCCCATTCAAACAAGACTTCAGTGTCAACGCTTCCCATTCACTTTGAATGAGTGACATCAAGCGTTACCGAACTACAGTAAATTGTGGATCTGTCTGCGCCACTTCAGCGGCGTTGCTCACTCCAGAAGTTGGGAATTTCTCAACTTTTTAAGCACCAACAAAAGCATCAGCCAACCATATTGCTTTATGCAAATACCCCAGCTCAGCCAGTGGATGACTGCAGACTAATTTCATTGGCTGACATTGCTTTGAAGATCATCAACATCCCCTCCATCAAGCCTTGACGCTGAAGCCCCGAGTGAATTGGGTGTAAAACTATAAAGCACTTTCTGGTGTCTGGTGCGAGAGGAGTCATGTGACATAATTAATTGACTATATACGCAGAGAGTTATTGATTTATGTTTGTTTAAGATAGTGTATTTTATTAATCTGCAGATATAATTTTCTTCTAGTTGATCTCTTTAGTTAATTGTTTGTGAACGATGACCCTCTAATATCTTCATAGGATTCAATCCAGATAAACACATGGCACTGTAAATACGCGGGCGAGTCAAAGAGAGAGACAATGTGTACAGTCATGCCATGATGGCCATATGGAGAAATGTGCTTCTGTCATTGTGTATCAGCTGTAATTGACTGGGAGATCTGCTTATAAACCAGCAGTGGCTGCTGGCACTGTGTAATAATGCAGATCTGCCTCTTTCTTCCCTACTGTCTGTTCTGTCTCCCATTAGTTTTGTTAAGAGGCTGAACCGCTCCGCAGAGTTCAGCTTTCATGCACATACATCCAAAACCCTGCTGAATTTGAACAGCCGCATATTTTATCCATGCACGGTATTGACATCTGAAGGCTACATATCATGAGCGTAATGTGGCAGTGTTTCAGAGAATATGGATCGATAGCAATTTCCCCGCTTTAATTTTTCCGCTCTCAATTGGAGAAGTCTGATGCATCTGTGATTTGCTCAGAAGATAATGGATTGGATGTTTGTCAGATCGGTGCGATGTGTTTACCAGCGAGTTAACAAATCTGAACAGGCCCTCCAGGGTTTGGCGATTCTGAGATCACAGAATTGAACGCAAAATTAAGCTGATGTGTTGAATGCTGAGGAGTTTGTAATTGATGAACTGTTAAAATGTCACTTTTCACTTTGTTATTAGAGTTGACACAGTAAGTGTTTAATGATCCATGGAGTGTGTTAGATTACTGAAACAATTTGCTGTGTAAAAATTTTCGTTTTATTTAGCATCTCAAACTGGGGAAATATAGTAGTTTGGTGCACTTGCTATTGATATGGCCAGAAATTTCAATCATTTTCATAATGCTTAATATCCAGTGCTTAATTTGTAAATGAATAATTTCTGAAACAGAACCAGAAATAAAAAATACCATGATCGACATCAACCACACAATTTCAGTTTTCCCGAGACATGACGTCAGTAAACGGTGATAGCGGGAAAAAAAAAAAAAGAGCATAAAATTTCAGAACGGTCTTTGTGAAGTTTTACAAACTGATGCCGCAGTCACAGTAGAGTTTGTGCGTGCAAAATTATGTTGTATGCCACTGTGAAAAGGGGCGGGATTAAACGAGATGATTAGACATTAAAAAAAGCGAGCGATTGGTCCATATTTTAAATTCCTGTCCAGAGAGGTCCTGTTTTGATCTTCGATTGGTCTCATGGCAATCATGTGATGCTAGTTCGCATGTCAGAGTTCACCAAGCTTGAACATTCCAAGCAGCGAACTGTAAAAGTTGTCGCAGGAGCTTGCGTTTCCAGTCTGATGCATTTGCGTGCGTATGAATGGAAGTCTAAGGAGAGAAAAGTGCAGTGTGACTGCAGCTTAATTTTGAGAGGAGCATGTGATATGATTGACCGAAGCTGGTCCCTATTGGTAATCATTAGCTAGCCAATCAGATTATTCCAAATCTAACATAAATATCCAGCCTAACTTGATTCCCTATCCTTTATTCCCTACTCCTCCTCATTTCTAGGATCGGTGACCCAGTGGCTAGCACTGCTGCCTCACAGCAAGAAGGTCGCTGGTTTAAGTCCTAGCTGGGCCAGTTGGCATTTCTGTGTGGAGTTTGCATGTTCTCCTCATGTTCGCGTGGGTTTCCCCCAGGTACTCCGGTTTCCTCTCACAGTCTAAAGACATGAGACACAACTACATTAAATAATAGTAACCGTCACAATTACATTAATACTGAGCTTATCTAAATGAGTATGCACCGATGTGGTTGGCGACCAATTCCTATAGAGCTGTCTTTGTTAATCAAGGAATAGGCCAAACAAATCAGGGAAGCTCTTAAGAACCACCTGATCTTGTATCCTTTTAAATGCTCATTGAGCAAGCGGGAGCCTTGGGCTTATCAATCTCCGAGCTCAGGGTTCTTTCCCAAATAGCATGCCAAACCGGCTAATATCAACAAGCATTATCTAAGTGTGAACTCTTGAAAATTATTTTGTGCCATATAACGTTATGGGACAATCATGGATAAAAAACAAATATCTACAGTTGAAGTCAGAATTATTAGCCCCCCTGAATTATTAGCCCCATGTTTATTTTTTCCCCAATTTCTGTTTAATAGACAGAAGATTTTTTTCCAACACATTTTTAATCATAATAGTTTTAATAACTCATTTCTAATAACTAATTTATTTTATCTTTGCTATGATGACAGTACATAATATTTGACTAGATATTTTTCAAGACAGCTATTAAGCTTAAAGTGACATTTAAAGGCTTAACAGAGTTATTTAAGTTAACTAGGCAGGTTAGGGTAATTAGGCAAGTTATTATATAATAATGGTTTGTTCTGTAGACTATCGGAGAAAAGGGGCTAATCATTTTATCCTTAAAATGGTTTTTTTTTTAGCAGTTAAATAAAAAACTGCTTTTATTCTAGCCGAAATAAAACAAATACGACTTTCTCCAGAAGAAAAAATATTATCAGACAGATAAAAAAATCTAAATGGGGGCTAATAATTCCGACTTCAACTGTAGCTACAAACATAAATCTGAAACATCCCTAAATTATTATGTGCGTAAAGCAGCGGCTGTTGAGTGCGTGAAGTGTCCAACATTCCACACTTCATTTTATCGGTTGAATAAGTGCATCATCTGAGTAATTAAAGTGCACTTATTATTTTTAGAGTTTTCAGTGTGAACGCACTACTTAACACTATTCATACCACAAACGTATGTAGAATAGTGCATACGTATAAGATTAGGGATGCACCTACTGTCTAAATGTTAATAACACTCATTGTCTATATTCTACACTGATTAAATGTTGACGTCTAACACCATGAACTTTCTACACAAATCTCCAAACATGGTTAAAATAAAATGCCCTGATATGATTGAGATTGGCTCTGTTTTTTTCCCCCTTGACTCCATGAATAAATCCAATGCGCTTGACCACGTGTTTCTGCATACAGATGAATGGAGATGAAAAACGAAATGCGCTTGGCTCTGATGTGGAAAGCAGATCGCCTTGCAACGCCTAAGGGCCAAATCAGACCTGGATGATGTGCTTGCACTTCAACCGAGAGCAGCGTCGCTCAAACATTCCTGTCGGATTGATTCGGAGATATGAAACCGGGCACGTGGCCTTGCTGATGTGTGGCGGCCATATTGCTTCAGGGTGTTGAACTACGTGATCGGCTGTAGTACACGTGGATCTTTTGCCTTGGAATAATGTGGGGAGTTTCTGTGCAAAGAAATAAATGGCTTCTGATAGGCTCTGCCTTTGATCCGCTCTTTTAGCCTTTCCGATTCTATCACATTTCTGCATAGTCTAGCATGATGAAAAGAGAGAAGAAATGAAAGTTTGCCTCTCACGGGAGGTAAACCCCGCTCGGTTTTTAAGCGTTAACTCTTTAAGCGTTATATTTTTTGGTTGTCTACAGAACAAACCTACGTTATACAATGACTTGCCTAATTAACCCAATTTAGCCTTTAAATGTCACTTTAAGCTGAATACTAGTATCTTGAAAAATATCTAGTCAAATATTATGTACTGTGATCATAGCAAAGATAAAAGAAATCAGTAATTAGAAATGAATTATTAAAACTATTATGTTTAGAAATGTGTTATTTCCATTAAGCAGAAATTTGGGGGGGGGGGGGGGGGGGTATGAGAAGCTAATAATATAATTTTTCTCTCTCATATATATATATATATATATATATATATGAGTGTGTGTATTTATTATGTAAGCATCTAATGTTCCTTTATAAACGCCTACACTGTGAGCTGTGACTGATGTGCATGAAGGCGGTGAGGAGAGACGCAGGTCACAGGCTGCTGAAGCTGATCTGTGGGGAAACAGCGGCGGCTCATGTGGACAAGCTTTAATGGAGAGTCGTTCAGATCACAGGTGACAGACTCAGCAGAGAAGCACAGCGAGACGCAAAATAAAGCTCTTCCACTGAGAAACCACAGGTCAGATGTGTCTGAATACTCAGATCAACACAAACGCACACAAACATTCAGGTGGAAAGAGGTCAGGGTATTATTAACTCATAACATTATATATTCAAATAAAACATTCATTCAGATTTTTCTTATATTAAAAGATTTAGTTTATTCATATTTTGTCGCCAATATATTTCTATAGGAGCTGGTTATAATCACTTTGTTTTATTTGTGTATAAACATGCTACACTAAATAAAGATGGAACATTATTTGGTAACACTACTTTGCCAAAATTGAGTTTTTCCTTAAAACATGCAAAATAAAGTTGCTTTTCCTTTTGACGTAAGATTATTTGGCTTACCCCATTGGTGGATGGGGCCTTGTGTATTATTTTGCTTGTTTAAAGGTTAAACAACTCTTATTTCAACTCTTAATTGTAATATTCTAACATAATATCATGATATAAAGAGACAAATTGCTCAGTAACATTTTTTTTTTATTTACCTCTTGCATTGTTTATCATTTCGGTGGTTCATTCCAGTGTGGAGTAGGCATGGGCTGGTATAAGATTCTGACGTATGATAACCTTGGATAAAAATATCACGGTTTCATGGTATTGTGATTACTGCTTCAAAAATTTTCTTTTTTAAATGTCTGGGTAAAAAACTTAATTTTTTTTCCCCCCTATTGAGCACAATATATTTTATTTTGAGAAACAGTAAACATGTCAGGCTAAATGAATTATATAGTATATAGTTCTGCTGTCTTCATTTGTTTCAAGAACTGATTTTTTTTTTACAATTTAAATCGGCATCTTTGGATATCTTTTCTGCTGATGATACTGTTGTCCTATAAAAACTAACAAATAAAGTAAATAAAAAAAAATCGTACCCATACCTTAGGAACCGTATAGCAGAAAATGTTGACGGTTTTAAAACCTTGACTTTTCCAAACCGCGGTATACCTTGAAAACGGTTATCGTCCCATGCCTACTGTGGAGACCTCTGTGATAGAGACTAAGCCAAAGTAAAATAATTGAATGAATCGTCCATCATTTCACCATGGTAAAGAATACCCAAGGCCAACTCCAGATTTCCAAACACCTACAAGAACAATTTGGATCAACTTAGCAAAAATCAGATTTCAGGTTTTGCATTCTTCAGAATAATCAGATAATAGCCACTAGCTTTTTTATTACATTATATTTTTTGTCTTAGATCTGTCTGCAATTACTGAGCAGGAACCAACAAATTCTTCCCTTCATTTTCCTGGACATTCATCTGAACCCACTGCAGCATGTGTGAAATGTAGTGAATGCATTAAAGTCTCATTACACTTAACGAATGCTTACAGGTCAGATTCAGCTCGTGCCTCTATGTCAGGCGCCTGAATGCCTGTCCTCCATGTTTTTGTATTCCAAATTACCACATTATGCAATTTTATGCTCCATAATCAACTCCCGAGGGAGGGTTTTATTCAGTGGCATCGGCTTCTTTTCTTCCCCAATACTCCTCTCTTTACTGTCCTGCCGTAGAGATCTGTAATAATGTGATTCTGTCCAGTTTTGATCACTGATTGCTGTGTGATTTTACCTCCTTTTTTTTCCTCTCCTTCTTTCTTTTGGTCAGATACAGAGGCTTCTCTCCCAGAAGATGGTTTCATTTCTCAGGAAATAATTTCACAGTTGTCTCACAAATCAAAGAGGCTCTCCGATCCATTCGGGGAAATCACTCTCTGAAGACAGACGGTTTTACATCTTCCTGTTCCTAGATTGGAAAATAAAAACTTGTGAGATTGGCAACATCACTGGACTTGTTGGATCTAGGCCGATTTTTTAACCATTTGCTGCACAGTTTATGGCAAATGTTCACAATAGATTGATGAATTTGTCAGTGAAACAGTCATTGTTTTAATGTGCACTGCAAAAAACATCCGTAAATGAGCTGTTTTCTGTATTTTTGTGATTCGTTTTTCTTTCTCCCTGTATTCATGCTTTTGAATTGCAATTTGCGACTTTGAACTATCTTCCAACAACTTTTTACCTCGAAGAGTTAGAAAAAGTGACTTTTATTACCAGTTTTTATAGTTTAAAGTGAAATATTGTCTGGGTTGGTGTTGTACAGTATATTACGCTACAAATATCTTGTAATAAGCTGCCAGTACATGTCCTGTTTATTTCAGATAAGCTGCCACTACATGTTCTGTTTTATTTCATGTTCTGTTTTACAGACTTATTTCTCTATATATTATACATTATATATCATTTCAAACTACTAATGTCAAAAGAGCAGAAATCAACATCCCATAATGCAATTCACAACCGTAAATAAACAGAAAACACTAAAATATGGAAACTGTTAATTAACAGATATCTGAAGTGTGAAAACAGAGCATTTACATAAGATATAACTACAAAAATAACATTTGTTTTGAAGAATTAAGTAAAAAAAAAACTCAGATTTAACAAAAGGTCAATAAAAAAATACAACTACCGCTTATTATAGTATAAAAGGATAACTGATGTCACGAAATATGATCTCTGAGTTTGGTGTTGAACATTAAACTACAATCCATCAAAATATCTTTAATTAACTATTTTAGTAGTTTACTGGTACAACAACAGTTTGTTTCATATGGGTTGATCTCTGCCAAAAAACTTTTTCCTTTTGTTTTGGAAGAAAAAAGAAGTTCCAACTACTAAATTATGGCTGACAGAGTTAACCGGTACATTACATTATATATATATTTTTTTATTTTATTTTATTTGTATTTTTATTTTCAAATGTCTAATTGTTAGAATGCAAGTTGTATGCTTATGTTAAAAAAAGTGTATTTTCAAGTGTATGTCTGCGAAATTCTAATTCTAATTATAAAAACATTGAACAATTTTAGCAGTTTAAAACAATAGATTGTATAACACTATTGTGATGGTCCATTTGAGTATTAGTAGACTGTCTGCTTAATATCTGTTGATACTGCTGCTAAACAGACATTTAACTGACTATAAGAAACTTTGCAAGTACATGTCAACTTACACTAACCCCAACATAACAGTCTACTTATAATCTAATGAGAATTTGTTGCAATATAACTTAAATTCAACAAACAAACCATCAAAATAAAGTGTGACCTAAAAATATCTACTACTGAACTGATATAGACTTTTACGAGACTAGTGTATGTTATATAATTATTTTATTTCATTATTCATTCATTCATTTTCTTGTCGGCTTAGTCCCTTTATTAATCTAGGGTCGCCACAGCGGAATGAGCCGCCAACTTATCCAGCACGATTTTACGCAATGGATGCCCTTCCAGCCGCCACCCATCTCTGGGAAACATCCACACACTCATACATTACGGACAATTTAGCTTACCCAATTCACCTGTACTGCATTTCTTTGAACTGTGGGGGAAACCGGAGCACCCGGAGGAAACCCACGCCAATGCAGGGAGAACATGCAAACTCCACACAGAAACTACCAACTGCGCCACTGCGTCACCTTTATTTCAGTAATTATTTTATACTGTCTCTTTTGGTCTCACTGTCCATGTACACATTATAATATGCCTTTTTATGAACCTACTACAAACATTTTGATCAATGTTGGATGGGTGGGCTGGAAGGTAGGGTTTTGACTTCATTTTTGTAGTAATCTAAATTCACTGTGATGGAGTACTTCCAAGTGAATTTTGATATATGGTCCATTTTCTTTCTTGTAAGGATTTAGTACTGTATGTATGTAGGCTTTTGTCAATATAGAAATAAAGGGCTTTATTTTAACGGTCTAGGCGCGAAGTTTAAAGCGCATGGCCCAAAAGCATTAAGAGCATGTCTGAATATACTTTTACTATTTTAAGGACAGAAAAATACCCTTTGTGACGTGGCGCATTGTCTAATAGGGTTGTGCTTATTCTCTTAATGAGTTCTGGGTGTGTTTTGAGAATAAACCAATCAGAGTCTCCCATTCCCTTTAAGAGTCAGTTGTGCCACGCTGTAATGAAGTTACGGGAAGAAGGAGGCGGAGAACCGACGAACTTAAAATAAATATTTATTAATAAAAGGGGACGGCAGCTCCTCACGGAGACTGCCGTCTAAATCAAAACAAAAGGACGGCAGCTCCTCACGGAGACTGCCGTCAAACTGAAAGCAAAAGTAAAACATGTCCGGGCCCGGTCCTCTCTCTCTGTCCTCTGCCATCGTTCCTCCTCTTATAGTCCAGAGCTCCTTCCGTGGGATTAAAGGCAGGTGCGCGCCACAGGTGCATCTCATCTGTGGCGGGCCTCGTTTCGCTCCCACGGCTCTCGGCCACGCCCCCTCGCCACACACGCCATGGCACATTTTCTGTTTACATGGCTGACTTTGTAAGTGGGAAAACTGAATGCTTTTACTAGCAAGAAAACAGTTAAACAGACCATCTGCAACGAGGATAAAGAACGAGCCTCCTCTATTTGGCCTCTTTACTTTCTCTTTCCTTTTACTCTTTACTCTTCTTCATTTTCGTGGATAAGGAAACGGTGTTGTACGCACTCCATTGAAGACATCCATTAGCCTACATATTCAATTTCGTTTGTTAAGCGCAAATATTTCAAAACAATTTCTAAACTCAGTTTAATTTTGAGCAAACCAATAAAAGAACAATAATAACAAAGTGTGGTCAAAAATGCAGGACTCTAGATCTGCTTTCCGCTGGTCAATTGCACAGTCTATTTTAAAAAATAGCAAAATAGCAATGCGCTAACAATGCACATTAACACACTTCCTTTCTTGACCGGCACACCCATGAGTCCACAAACTGCCGCGAATGGATTTACTAACGTGGCGCAAAGCAGAAAAATTAGGGTTGCATTGGTCTGAAAATAGCAACACATCGTGCCAAACATGTCTTTAAACATAAAAAAAGAATTGCAGATTACTTATGGAAATAAATACAACCCCAAATAAAAAAAAGTTAGGACAGTATGGACAAAAACTAAATACCCACGGAGACGGACACACTCTGCCCAGGAGACAGACTACTCTGCCTGGGGTTTGAATCTCCCTCAGGGGGGCCTGGGGGATACTGTTTCCCCTGGATGCCCCCGCCCAGGAGAGCAGATTACTTATGGAAATAAATACAACCCCAAATAAAAAAAAGTTAGGACAGTATGGACAACGCAAATAAAAAAAGTAGTGATTTTCAAATGTACTTTCACTTGTATTTCACAGCAGACAATTTGAACACAAAATATTTCATGCTTTGTCTGGTCAACTTCATTAATTTGTAAATATACATCCTTTCCTGTGACTCAGACCTGCAAGACATTCCAAAACAGTTAGGACAGGAGCAGTTTAGGGCTTCTACTCAGGTAAATTGATTAAATAATTATGTGATTTGAAACAGGTGACGTCCACAGGGGATTGTAATTATGATTTATACAAAAGCCGCATCCAAGAAAGGTTTAGCCATTTAGAAACAAAGACGGACTGAGAATCGCCTGTATGCCAACAAATATGTAAAACAATTAATGAAATGTTTAAAAACAATGTTCCTCAAAGAACGATAGGAAGACATTTGGATATTTCACCTTGAACAGTGCATAACACCATTAAAAGATTAAAAAAACACCAAACACATCAAAAATACCTTTTTTAACTTTTCAGCATCTAAGCAGAGATTACAACCCCATAATGCAAACTGACAGCCTAAATAACTTGAAAGCATCAGGCAAACGTGAACTAATAGATATTATTACAGTGTACACAACCTAGTCGCAGCATTCTGCCTCTGAACAGATGCTAACTGAGCTCTCCGGGTTTTAAAAGAATCTACGATAAACAATCCTGGGGCAGGAGGACGAAACATGCGGCGTCTAAAACGATCACACTCTTGAACATTTCAATTCATTCATCTCCCATACTGAGCAAATTGCACCGGATGAATAATGTAAAGCATGTGTAACTCCCGGCGCAGGTAACGCGCACGGTCAAAGCTTTGTGTCCTGCCAGCCTGAATTACCGTCATGTGGGTCACTGTTTCTCAGATGAATCCAGTAAAGAAGATGTCTAGCGATGTGTGTGTGTGTGTGTGTGTGTGTGTGTGTGTGTGTGTGTGTGTGTGTGAATACTGGCAGATCTCAGGAAGAGGCGACTGGTTTGTATTCTGCTGCTGGGCTGAAAAGAGAGAAGCAAAGTGTCTTCACTCATTCAGGTGGAGGGCAGGAGGGTAGCGAAATGCTGGCAAAATCGTCTAATGAGGCATGAAGGCAGGGCGGACTCTTGCGGAGCAATTACCCATCCCCAGGTAGCAACAGCTGTGAGCTGACTTAATGGAGTTGGTGATCCAGCGGCTGAATTATGATGACAGAGTGATTACCATAGTTGAGCTGCCGTCCACTTTAAGAGCCTCAAGCCTCTGGGAAAAAAAAGAAAAGTAAAAAAAGTAAACCTATAAATGACACCTGCTGCTTCCCTCAGGTGTGTTTTCTTTTTGTAAGTGAAAGGAGTAACAATTCTCTGGTTGTCCATACTGTGAAAAATTGTGCCTACTGCATTTGCCAGAAATTTGATGATACGATTTTATGGTAAACTACCATATTTCAGTCATTTATAGTGTTAAAGGGCTCCTATTTTACCTCTTTTACAAGATACAAGTCTTTGGTGTCTCCACAATGTGTCTGTAAAGTTTAAGCTCAAAATACCCATCAGTTCCTTTTATAATGCCATGGAGAATATACCCATTTTGAGCTGTTTTTGCAGCCTGTGCCTTTAAATGCAAATGAGCTGGTTTTCCCTGCCCACGTGCATCTGTTTCTTATGCATTATGTCAAATAACAGCAGTCAGTGACAGACTCATCAGTCAAAAATACCAAGCAAGTTTACTTGATGCATTTGTGGTGAAGTTTAATCAAGTCTTTCTGAATCAACAAGTCACCGTTACAAAGTAAGCACGTGCGTTGTGATTCCATCAGTTATAAATTACACAGCGATTTTACTGACTTTACCTTATTACAAACATGCACTGTTTTAAACTTCTAAAACTCATTCTTGATGTGCAGCTGATCACAGAGAGTTAAACAGATCTTTTATTCCCAGTTTCTTTGCAAATCCTGTTCTGTGAACATGTTTTCATGCATTTCTACGTAGACATGTAAATACGCACCTGTCACTCAATTCGATGGGCGGAGAAAACCTCACTCCTACATCCCATTGCAGTGGGCCTCAAAATCACTGGGATTTGGATCCCATTTTAACATCAGGACATTTTGCAAAAGAGACTTGTTGTGTTTACATCCCTCCAATATGACCATGGACACTATACCTACAGCGTTTTGTCCAAACAGCTTCCAAAAGTAGATTTTGCATCATAGGTGCCCTTTAAGGCCTGTTCACACAAAGCACAATAACAACAGTATAAAGATAATGATAACGATATTGTTAAACATTCACAGCGTTAACAAACAGCAAAGTTCACACTAACGATGCTGAGGTATGATATTATTGGGTTCACATTCAGAATTTTTTTTTACTGCTGACAATTGATAAAATACTGATAGTCCAGCCTGAGCTCATGAGGAAACGTAAAGTGGCTTAACGTCAGTTTAGTGGCTAATTCATACGAGATCAGTCATACGAAAACAATTGATTTTTAAAATGAGGCATGGCACCAAACCCCACCCCTAAACCCAACGTGATTCGGGATAAGCAAATCATAATAAAATGTACAAATGAGACCTTACAAATTCATATGAACTAGCCACTACATCAAAAAGTTACGAATTGACGTGAGATTGTGTTGGACAGCCAGACGATAACATTATGTTAAGCCTTCTATTAAAAGATAATTTATTTCATTAATTATTACAACCGAGGCTCATTCTGAAAACGCAGTCCTGGGGACGTTTCTGGAGATCGCAAAATACGTCCTGGAATCTACGTATTTTTGCAGTTTTTGTTTTCACAAATCCACGAGAGGCTGCTGTGTGTGCTTTTTCACATCTCAAATTTCTTTCGCGAGTGCCGTTCGCGCCTGCTGTTCTCGCGTAAACTCACCAGAGGCCAAATCCCCAGTCTGTCTGACTGAATGGCCGGCCAGCCAATTGACCTTCCTTCCCTAAACCCAACCAATTTTATTGATTGACCCGCCCACCCACTTACTTCCTTGAACCCAACCAACGGTTTACAAAAGCCGTCCAGAAAAAGAAAAGCCCTCGTCTGATTTTTACCACGTTTTCAGATTTTACCGCATTCCTACCCTGTTAGTTACTTGTTCATTTTATTTTTTGGATTCTGTTTTTGTCTTACCTGATATCTGGAACTGCTCTTCCCCGGACTAGAACCCCGTCATTGTCGTGGTCAACTCCTCTCTGCATCTCAAGTCCGCTGACATAACATGACGAGCTAACAGGACAAACTGGTTGCATTGGGAAAACCCTCCACACGGAGGTGAGCGGTCAGCTGGTGAGCACAAAAAGGAATGGCGTCATACCACCCATGGCGTTCGTTTAAAAATATTTAAATGAAGCCATACGTACCTCCGGCTACATAATTTGCTGTCTCCAGAAACGTCCTCGGGACTACGTTTTCAGAATGAGCCTGGGTTGATTTATTATATTAAACATATCGTTTGACATGTCATCTAAACAATTGGTTATACCATGGTTTGGCTGTTGCTGTTGGTAGAAATTGGGTTAGTTAGAAAATCCAAGTTATGATTACAAAAAATAAACGGACGTTATGCAAATCATACTCACAAATTGATATATGAAAATAACTCCAGGTATCCAGTGCTAATTCCGATAACTTTCCGTTCCCTCCTTTGAAAATTATGCGGGAAATAATTTTGTTTATACTCCACTATGCGCTGAATTTACTTAACATATGCGCTAGTAGCACATTTGCAGGTCACTATTGGTAATCCCAAACAAAAAGCATAATCTAAAAATAAACAGATCATTATTTTACGTCAGTGTGTACGCAAATATATTCATCATTAATGTGCTTGGGGTGAACTAGCCTTTATACAACAGTTTTGCCAGATATTAGCAGGTAGTGGACATCCTTTATGCCTCACTGTGTGCTTGATGTATCACGGATGGATGGATGCTATTTAGGAGTGTTTTAGGCCCTCTGCGTTTTTAATCTCAGCCCCTGTGACTATGTGATTATTTCACATTCGCTGAAAACAACAGGCAGAGCATTTTCTGTAGAGGTGATTTCCTACCTAATCCTGCCTTCAACAGTCATTAAACAACTTTAATCATGACAATACCAAGCGTTTGTTACATTAAGTGTTGTTACTCAATCTAGTCAGCTGGCAGAGTCGCTCTCGTTTGGAAGTTGGCTGTTCAAAATAAAGGTTCTGGTCAAAATTGATGTTTGATTTACATTGATAAAGAGTTTACAGTACAGAAAACAAAGGGTGACTAAGATTATTTTTAAAATGTTACGACAGCAATAAATGTCACTGTGTACACCTGCCTTTAACTGTGAATCACTTCAAGCAAACAGACCCAGACTAGTAACTGAAGTATAGCATGTTTGATCCCTTTAAGGTTCTGGGTAATCTATAAACTACGACTAATTTGCTCTTCAGCAAACATCTCTATGGGTCTGACCTTGAAACCTGCATCCACAATGCTGGATTTGAAAGTTGTAGAAACAGAAAGTATTTCCCTCAGGCCTGGACCAGTACAGAGAAGCCGGTGACCACTAAAAAGTAAAGACCTTGTGCTCTAGTGCATTTGTAAAAGCATTTGACCTTCCTCAGCCCTGTGCTTGTATAACTGCCAACATTCATTTACCATCACACTAACCTTCCAAAGCCAGACTACACCAGTCATGTTCACTACAGAAACATTAAAGAGTGCCAGATATTTCAACTTACTGTATAAGTGCTGTAAATTCAAAATCAGCTAAACCAATTCAGATGTGTTTTGGGCCAGAGTCTAAGCGTTCAGTTAGAATGGTTAAGAATTAAAGAACTTTTGCACTGGACAAAAGGTTTTTTTTAAAAATTGGAAGTTTGACATGATTTTGTATGCTGTAGATCACAGGTCTCAAACTCAATTCCTGGAGGGCTGCAGATCTGCACAGTTTTGCTCCAACTCTAATCAAACAGAGTTGATCTAGTAGTGTCTAGTCTTAAACACCTTTATTAGTTGGATCAGCTGTGTTTAATTAGGGTTGGAGCAAAACTGTGCAGAGCTGCGGCCCTCCAGGAGTTGAGTTTGAGACCTACTGTATGAAGTAGATGGACAAACCTCTTTAGCTTTTCAAAATCTTTACCTTTATTCATCCAAATCCTTAAAACTACAGTAAAAAAATGGCAGAGATTTTAACAGTAAACATGCAACAATAAAACAAACTGTAAACATGTTAGTTTTCTAAACATCAAGCATAAATTATTGTCATTATCAATAATTATGGAAGTTTACAGTAAAATTTAGAAATGTATTTTACGGTTTCTGCCATAATTTTAACAGTGAAATTCTGGTAACCACAACTACCTATTTATTTCCATCCCATTTTATTTACCATATTTACCATGCCATTTTATTTTTGCTTTTCACATGTGCAACCATAACTTAAAATAAGTGAACACAACCCCTTGTTTTGTTATCTACAGTGGTCAAAAGCTCTTTAGATGTTAAAATGTTCTTTTGCACTAAAAATAAATAATTTCTTTTTTTATATATAATTCAAGTTTTTTTATTGTTTTCTTCTGGTTCATGACAAAATAATACAAACACATATTACAAATGATCACTTGTGGCCTACTAAATGTAAAGCCATAATGTATACAGTGGTTACTATGGACAAAAGTACAATATTATTAAAAGGAGTACCTGGTGAGTATTTTTAAATTGTATTACAAGACATCGTCACATAAGACCAAAAGTCTTCCCACACTGGGATACCTACAGGGACCAATAAATTATTTATTTTAAGAAATATCAATTAGCATGAGTTATTTTTTTGTTGTTGTTTTTATCAAGAACTAAAATTATTTTTCCAAACATTCTTCATTCTTCATACATATATACGTTTACTTCACCTGTAAATTGACTAAAGTCATAGAAACCATCCACCAATCCAGGGTTACCTGAAATATATATTTTTCTCAGGTCTTTTTTTTTTTGGTTGCGGTCATCACTAAAACTTTAGAGTTTTGGGATGCAGTGACACGCAGTCAATTATTTTGCTGAACAGATCCACAACTTTTGACACTTCATATGAAACAGTTCCTTAAAAGTGACATGACGTCTTCAGTTTCGGGCTCAGGCGTGCTTTGCACTCACACTACAAGTTTACTGTGCCAAAGCCCACCCGAACCGCGCTCTTGCACACCTCTTTCAACCGAGCCAGAGCCGGCCAACTGCACACGTTAAATGAACTGGGAAACGCACCTGGGCATGGTTCGGATAGCATAGTGTGAGTGCACCCTTAGTAACATTATAAGAAATTAAAGACTTTACCTGTAAATTAAATCTAAATCTAAATGCACATATCTGCTGCTATCCCTACAGAAATCCATAGGAGAAATCAATAGCGGCAGCACCTCCTCCTCTCCAGGAGAGAGATATTCTCCTCACTTACAGGGTTGAGAGGTTACTCAAATGAGCAGAGAAAATTACATGGCCTCAGAGTGAAAGAGGGCTACCAATATGGGCTCAAAATAGCAGGAAAATGAAGACGTGGAATCCCAGTGCGTTCTCCACCATACTCCCACAGACTTGAAAATCTAAATCACCATGCGGAGAACCAGCTGGGAGAACAAGTTTCTATTTCCGAACTCCACAGAGGCGCCGAGGCGGAGGAAGAGTCCGCTCACGGTTGCATGGACAGGAAGATCCGCGTGCCTCGCTGACCAGATGCGACCGCGATGTTACGGTTTTCCTTCCTGATAGGATTTTCCAAGCTCTTAACGCACTGTTATGATAAAATGGATCAAATCCTGTTTAAGAAAATAGGTCAGAGATCTGCTTTCGCAAACTGTAATAACTGCGGGGCAGGGGGGAAAATTGGCAATGCTGAATAAATCATATCTCGCAGGTATACATACGCAGGTCCCACCGGGAGAAATCAGCCTCGGGTATCTGAAGATTTGTGCACTTGGCGAGGCTTCAAATGAGATTTCAAGCCTAAAGCTTCACCTCTATACTGCAAATGATCCTTGGAGGACGATTCAGAGTGCCAGCGAGATGCATGACCTCTGAAACCTCGCTCTTTAAATCAAACGCGAATGTAGAGTTGTATGGGAAGGGGTGTTAATTACAGTGTTAATGTAAAGAACACTAGAAAGGGGCGGGTGGCATAAAGGCGGTGATAACTCTGGCTATAAAGCCATCAGTACTGCTGTAAAGGTTGACCATATGTCCTTGGAGCCCTGAGCAAGTGTTTGTGTATGAGAAAAGACTCCAGTGCCACCCTGCAGGAGGTTGAAGGGGAAAAGAAAGCTTCTTGGATCACAGGGCGGCTAGAAATGATCTGAGCTGCCAGGAATGCCAGTTAAATAGATTTATCTGGCAAATTGCACTGAAATTCAGATTTAGAGTCCCTATCACATCACTTGGTTGAAGTCATGGGTACATTTAAAGTCAAACTTATTCATTTGAATTCTTTTTTAATGATTTCCAGAGTGCTGTTTAATGGAGGCACAATTGTTTTCAACACATTTGTAAACTTAAGTTTTAATGACTAATCTCGAATAGCTAATTTATTTTGCCTTTGGCATGATGACAGTACATAATATTTATCTAGTTAATTTGCAAGGCACTAGTATTGAGCTTAAAGTGCAATTAAAATGCCTGACTGGGGTAATTAAGCAAGTCATTGGACAACATTGAATTGCTCTGTAGCCAATTGAAAAAAAAAATCTTAAGGAGGCTAATCATAACTACCTTAAATATTGTACTAAAATAGTTGTTAGGAACATTTAGTACATGTGTTCATCAGCTTCTTTACAAACAATGAGAGGGAGACAATCACAAGACCATCCAGAAATGTTATTTTCAACCCAGGCTCATTCCGAAAATGTAGTCCCGTGGATGTTTCTGGAGACCTCGAATTATGTAGCCGGAGGTACTTATGGCTTAATTTCGATTTTTAAATAAACGCTACGAGGCGGTATGACGCCGTTCCTTTTCACGCTTACCAGCTGACCGTTCACCTCCGTGTGGCGGGTTTTCCCAATGCAACCAGTTTGTCCCGTTAGCTCGTCATGTTACGTCAGCGGATTTCAGATGCAGAGAGGAGTTGACCACGACGACGGGGTTCGAGTGTAGGGAAGAGCCGTTCCAGAAGTCAGGTAAGACAAAAACAGAATCAAAAAAATAAAATGAACAAGTAAATAACAAGGTAAGAATGCTGTAAAATCCGAAAACGTGGTACAAATCAGACAAGGACTTTTCTTTTTTTGGACGGCTTTTGTAAACCGTTGGTTGGGTTCAGGTAAGTAAGTGGGTGGGCGGTCCAATCGGTAAAATTGGTTGGGTTTAGGGAAGGAGGAGGGTGGGTCAGTCAGTCAATAGGCTGGCCGGCCATTCAGTCATACAGACAATCAGCCGACAGTGGCCTCTGGTGGGTTTATGAGAGAACATCAGGCGCAAACGACACTCACAAAATAAATTTGAGATGGTAAAAAACGCACACAGCGGCCTCTCACAGATTCGTGAAAACTAAACCTGCAAAAATATGTACCTCCCGGGACGTATTTCGTGGTCTCCAGAAACGTCCATGGGACTATGTTTTCAGAATGAGCCTGGGTTGGTTATTTTGCATGATATTGCTACCAAATTCAAAACATATACTTAGGAGATGTGTGGCGTTTGACCTATTACTTTTCTGTATTGCTCGAGGACTAACTTTATATATTTGTTTATGCAACAATAAAATGTTTAGTGTGGTGCAAATATTTTTTCATTACTTAAGCATCTATATTTTTTTCTGTTTTGATAATTATAAACTAGATGATGGATAGTAAAGCCTGAAGTGTCTTTTTTCCAAATATACATGAACTGTGAATGTAGACCAAATTGTTTAGCAACTGTTACTGTATTAGTTTGAGAAGGTCAGTTTTGGAAATATGCCTATGACGTAGGGAGAGAAGGACACTGATATAATCTCAGAAAACGTTTACAGAAATCTTATTTTGCATGCTATCGTCATCAAATTTGACATATAAACTCATGAAACACTTGGCTTTCAAGATTTATTTTTTTAGGTTATTGCATTATTGTTTTTCTGTGTTTGTATATGAAAAAATATGTAATATTGAACATAATTTCTGTAGAAGTAATTATCATTACTTTATAATGTGTAACTTTTCACATTTTTTAGCATGAAACTTTCTAGATGGACCAAAGTAATGGTCAAAGTAGGTGTGAATCCCCAAAAGTGAGTGCTGGCTAGCAGGTTAAAAAATGTTTTTAATCCAGCCAGAATAAAGCAAATAAGACTTTCTCCAGAAGGAAAAAAAATTGAAGAAAAAAAATTAGTAAAACTGTGAAAATGTTCTGAAAATTGTTTCAGATTTGGAGTCCCAACCATATCACTGTACCAATCCAGAATCATATACTTTGAGATGAAACCACAGCAAGGCAAACAAACCAACACCTATGCACAAAATACCTTATGGAATAAAGGGAATATATACATTTTCCATCTTCCCAGTTGGGAGAATTCTGTTAAAACAGAAAGCCGCGTGAGAAAATAGGCTTTGCTAATCCTCCCTGGGAGCGAAGGGCTGTTTGCCACAGATTGCATTCTCGGCACAACGCACAAGGGCATCATTAAAAGCCCCTGAGGAGACACTGAATGGGCTTCAAAAACATCTGATAGTGACAGTGAATCCAGCCAATCAATCCGCTGATGTGCTGCGGCTGTGGGTCAGAGCCAGTGCCGAGGGCTCCCACGTAAACGCATGCTCATGACAGCAGAAAAGGCAGCTTCTCTCACTACAAAAAGACGACTCCGAAAAGCTTTGAGGGAAGACCTGAGTGATAACCAATGAGGTGAAATTAGCATACGATGTAGAACGTCTTCAAGAGCACCCACAGCAGCTAAGAAAATGAGACGGATCCCAATATTCTCATGCTCTTTCTGAAGCATCAAATGTTTTAAAAGTATAATATGTAGCTATTTCTGGTCTGGAGATTTATACTATCAATAGAAGTAAAGAATATGAACAACTAGCTAAACAAATCTAGCAAAAATAGTGATTTTATCCAGAAAAGTATTAGAAGTTTAACTATAAATTTTAAAAATATTAATATATTAATAAT
>CAIGQZ010031558.1:3910663-3921871 GCA_903798205.1 Danio tinwini | reverse complement strand
AATAATAATAATAATAATAATAATAATAATAATAATAATAATAATAACTGCTCACTAAAACTATAACTGATCATGAATGAACTGTAAATGACGAATGCTGCTTTCTAGATGAAGAACACAAGACCATCAGACGAGCTTGACTGTCCTGAAGGTCTCCAAACAGTGGCAGATCTACTCCCACAGCACATTAATATCAAATCAGGATGAATTATACAAGAAGACCACTCATCTCACATACCGTAACACAGGTAAAAGACTGGTGAATTACACTCGTTTTCAATCCAACAGGCCTCATTTCACTATTTCCGAGGCTTCATGTGGGATTAAGCTGCATTAATTATTGATCAGTCATTTCTATAAAGTCTTTTCTTCTTCTTATGCTATACTGTGAAATCCCTAAATCCTTTTATCAAAATCCCAGATGAAAGAAATGACCACTCTAAATGGTGTGTTGATGCTCATTTCCCAAAAGGGCTGAATTATGAGAGAAAGGAGAAGTCAACAGTTTGTAGTCTCTGCATTGTTTGGTGTATATGGGGTGATTTCACCCAGGGTTCCATTTAAGCTAGAACCACTATGATGCACAAAGGGTTAAAGTCAAGTTTGCTATGAGATCACTATAAGAATATTTTATATATTTATGCCCTTGTATTTCACACAACCTTGACATCAACAGTCATGAAAAATAAAAATCTGCTGACCTGAGGTCAACTCAACTCTACAACACGATTACCAAAAATAAAATCACAATTTCTGTTTGTGCCTGTAAACCACCATTCTTTTTCCCGTGGTTCCAGCAGCGTTGAGTTAAACATGGCTGAAAATGAAGCGGTGAAAGCGGAAATGTCTCTAACCTTTTCATCTGTCATCATCTCACCTCACCCCGCTCCAACCTGGCAACCATTAACAACCCTCCATTTAAGGGGCCAGCGGATGACGGGCAACAGCAGGGAAAGAGATGGATTCGCGGGACGTCCCTCAACCGGAGGCCTTCGCCATTCCAGATCATTACTCCTCCTCCTCCTCCCGCTCCGGCATAGCTCAAGTCCTCCATTTGTTCCTTTATTAGACTGGGACTGCGAAAGAACAGAAATACGTGCAGGTGGGTAAGAGGGATTGTGACGTTTTGCCATTTAAGAGAAGAAAGGTGCAATTTATTTGGCAATGGTGGTGGAGAAAGTCATTCATGCAACAACACGGACATAAAGGCTGTACATCACCTGCTTTTCAGACATTACCAGCTCTGAATGCCATTCTGTTGGGAAGACTTATGGATTATTACAGTGCGTGTGACACAATGAGACAAGCAAACAATGTCGATGGCTATAAAACATGGATAAATGGCTACCTTGAAGTAGCAGTTTTCGTAATGCCAAAACACCACATTGTGGATTTGATTCCTTTTGATACATTTACAAATAGGCTTGGTAGGATTTTACTGCATTGCTTAATTTTCACACACTAAAGAAACGTCAAGAAAATAGGCAGCTATGCAGAGAATGGAGATGATTTGTCAATGAAAGTCAAAATTAACATTTAACATTAACAGTTTTCATTTGAAGTACATTAAAAATGTTGCAATAATGTTTTATGTAAATTTTTGTGATGTATATATGAGAGAAAATGCTTCCTGGACACGAACAAATTAGTATTAGTGAGGGCACTTTGATTTTCTTTGTTGGAAACAAATGATTGGATGATGTGGTTTTCTATTGTGAACCTCATGATTGACAGGCTGACCCCACCAATAAGACAATTAATACAAATTTGTGATGCATATTTGAGTGAAAATGCTTCTTGAAAAATAAATATAATAAAAATATAAATATAATTGGGGGCGTCACGGTGGCGTAGTGGGTAGCACAATCGCCTCACAGCAAGAAGGTCGCTGGTTCGAGCCCCAGCTGAGTCAGTTGGCATTTCTGTGTGGAGTTTGCATGTTCTCCACGTGATCGCATGGGTTTCCTCTGGGTGCTCTGGTTTCCCCCACAAATCCGAAGACATGCACTATATAGGTGAATTGAATAGGCTAAATTGTCCATAGTGTATGTGTGTGAATGAGTGTGTATGGATGTTTCCCAGTTATGGGTTGCAGCTGGAAGGGCATCCGCTGCGTAAAACATATGCTGGATAATTTGGTGGTTCATTCCGCTGTTGGGACACCAGATTAATAAAGGGACTAAGCCGAAAAGAACATGAATGAATGAATGAATGAATTTTATTAACGTCTACCCCCACCCCAACCCAAAACCCAACCGTCACAGTACTGTAAAAATATTAATTATTGTTATTTAATTACGCATCCGCTGTGTAAAAGATATGCTGGATAAGTTGGCGGTTCATTCCGCTGTGGCGATCCAAGATTAATAAAGGGACTGAGCCAAAAAGAAAATGAATGAATAAACATAATTTGAATTTAAATATAAAACTGGTAACAAAGAATCAATGCTATCAACAGGAATTAGTTGGGGACTGATTGGATGGGGATGGATATGATTATTGCTGTGGTGGATCTCATGTGATTGACAGGCTGAACCTGCCCTTGAGTCAGTAAACACCATGTAAAGTGCATTACAAAAGAACCATCCCATTAAAGTCAACATGATGCAATCGTTGCCATTGTTTTAAATATAATTATATTTAGAGTCTGATCCCGCCTTTGAGGCGATAAACACCAATCAGAGAAGACATATTATTAATCAGAGAGAGGAAATACTGTTAAAATATATATTTGCTCCATTAAATATCACTTGAAAAAATATTTGAAAATGAATCAATATTTTATAAGGGGGCTAATAATTTTCACTTCAACTGTATATATAAGCATGTGCATAGACATCTTTTAAAGCAACAACAAAAATGGCAGCCCTGAATATGTCAAAGTGGAGGTTTCAGAATAAGCTGCTTTGTTTTATCGTATATTAAAGCAACTGCAATGATGCTAATCTACACATATTGGAAATGGCAAATCAAATTAATTAACAACTGAAATATGTCATGGGGGCAGCGCGGTGGTGTAGTGGGTAGTGCTGTTGCCTCACAGCAAGAAGGTCATTGATTCGAGCCTCGGCTGGGTCAGTTGGCATTACCATGAGGAGTTTGCATGTTTCCCCCTGTGTTGGCATGGGTTTCCTCCGGGTGCTCCGGTTTCCCCCACAATCCAAAGACATGCACTATATCACCTATTGGGTAAGATAAATTGTCTGTAGTGCATGTGTGTGAATGAGAGTGTATGGGTGTTTCCCAGTGATGCGCTGCAGCTGGAAGGACATACGCTGCGTAAAACACATACTGGATAAGTTGATGGTTCATTCCGCTGTGGCGACCCCAGATTAATAAAGGGACTAATCCGAAAAGACATTGAGTGAATGAATTACACCATGTTAGTTTACTCACACATTTCTAGTCAGTTAATAACTGTTGTTGGGAAGTGTTTGACGACTGTTGTTGAACTGGAATGAGGTCACATAACAGAGCTAATGAACTTTATATTCATCTCTCTGAAATTCCGGGAGAACGGGGGATGGGTGTAGATGGAGTGGTTGTCTGAATAACACAGTTGAGAACTGGGTTAGCGACTGTACTGTGGTGTAACAGGATTTCTGGGAGAAATAACAAAACGGGAGGGTGGCGGGAGATTCGGGAGACTCCCAGGAAAAACTGGAGTGCTGGCAAGTATGCGTATATATTATTTATATATATATATATATATATATATTGTATATATATATATACATTTTAATATTAATATTACAACCATTGCACTGTAACGGCTACAGTACATAATAAAAGTTGAATTATGAAATGATAAGAATATAAATGATGAAAATTATTAGTTATAAATTACATTTAAAATATAGTTTGCTTATTGACAAAATACAACAACGCTAATGATTTCTGGTATAAATTATAATTGGAATACATAAGTATATAATTTTTCAGTATAATTATGCTCTTTTTTTGACTCTATCCAGGACGTGATGTATTGAGTCTTAAAGCATTCCGACTGTGCTCTGTGATGATCCAAATCACTTCGTAAGAGGTTTTACCAAAACGCCCTTTGATTTAGAATTTTATATCATCTGTGTAAGGCAGATTTATCTGATGTGCATGACAAACCAAATGTGAAAATCTGCTGGAAGCTGCCTGTTGCAGTCCACATCTGTCTGTGCGCTTTTACTGGCAGATTTTGACCTTCCCAATATGGCGGACACTTAATGCTGTAATCAACAGCTGTTCTGTGGGATCTATGTATTCTTATTTGTGGTTGGAGACTGATCTGAGAAACATCTGCATAATTGGTGTTGTAAAATGTGAAGTGTAGCACATGTAGCGTGATGTGCATCAGGTCAAGCTAAATCATCTTCATGCTAAAATTGTTTATACATCCGGTGATCCAGTATGGATTGTGCAACAATTTAATTAAACTACAAAAAATGCACCTTAATGCTTTTTTTTCTGTATTGTCTGCAGGTAGCTTCATTTACTTCATCTTTTTTTAGACATGCCCAAATTACAGTTTAAATGTATTGAAGAAAAATCCTAAATATAACCTCATGATTGTGAGATAAAAACATGCAATTGTGTAAGAGGGAGAGAAAAAACACAATTCATGATTAAGAACATGAAAAAACTAAACTAAAATGTAGATTTACATAAAAATAAAAGCTCAGAATTCAATGAGAAGTCTTAGACATATGGCATAGAAACTTACATTTGAAAAAAAATAATCACAAAAAAACAAATTGGTTCAAAATGTAATTTGTCGGCTCAGAAAAAAAACATCTTTACACACAAATCTGAAAAAAAATTATAAAATTATTAGAAGATAAATGATTATTATTATTTTAGATTTAATTTTGCACATCTCAAAATGTGTAAAGATGTTAATTTATTTATTTATTTATTTATTTATTTATTTATTTATTTATTTATTTTCAGATGTATGGGTAATTTTGCACATCTATTATATATTTGTTCAATTTATTTTATTTTGTTCAGATTTTGCACATCTCAGAATGTGTAAAGATGTTTATTTATTCATTTATTCATTTATTTTCATTTATTATAGTTTTACAGATGTATGGGTCATTTTGCACATCTCAGAATGCACAGATATTTGTTTATTTTGTTAATTTTTATTTTTTATTTTATTCAGATTTTGCACATCTCAGAATGTGTAAAGATGTTTGTTTATTCATTCGTCTATTTTTATTTATTATTCATAATTTAGCGCATCACAGAATGTGTGAAGATGTTTATTTATTTATTCTATTTAATTAGAATTTTATCTTATTAAGATTTTTGGGTAATTTTGCACATCTTAGAACGAATAAAGATGTGGAAACTCAAAGTTCAAATGTAAATGACATACCACAAACCTGATATCACCAAAAGGACTTGTTCCTAGATTAACATCCATGTTGATCCTGGAACCACATTCCAATCAGCCAATCAGAATTAAGGGATACGTTTATCGTTTATGTTAAGTTTAGGCTTACGGTTAGGTTTATGCACTTCTACATGTTTGTTATCCAACTATTATTACCCTCTGATTTTGGGAATAATTTACAGTTATGGTTGGGTTTAGGGGTAGGGAATAGATATGGATTACATTTTCAATCAGGTGTTAATCCAGGATCGCATCATACTTGGCAAAATCATGATAGCGATCAAAAACTTTCTTTGTAACTTGAAATGTTAGAAATAAACTCACTACAGTGCAGAAAAAAAAGGTGAAATAAAAAAAAAAGGGAGCCAAAACTTCCTTATTTATCTCATGTGTTAACAAGCTCCCATCACACACAGCTTGCAAATCTAAACGCAGCCTCAGTTTCCTCTGCCGGCTGTTGATTCCTGTTGTTTTTTATAAGTCTCTGCTGAAGCAAAGCATCTGTGAACACTGAGTTTAAATTGCATCATCACTGTTTACTGGTCACAGCAGGTCACAGGTATAAGCCTTACTGAGCCCACAGAATGCCATCAAAACACACACTTCAAATGGACTAGAGATGCAGGAGGATTTTATGGGAATCGGCTACAGATGGTGGAAACTGTAACTCTGATGGTGGAAACTGACTCTCTGTGTGGTTCTCATCCACTATTTTAAGGTACATGGTACATATGTTCCATGTACTTACTATAGAAATTGCAACAGGTTATGCATAATGACATGAACTTGTGCATGAATCACAAGTGCATGTTATTAATTAATATTACTCAGTATTTTAATTAAGTTACACTTTAAAATCAGGTATACATTTAAGTTAATTTTAATTGTGTTTAATAATGAAAATACTGTAAGATGCGAGTCATGACAGGGAAGACACTGCATGTAAGAAAAAAAAACATATTCATCACAAACATTTTTGCATTACAAGTTTTGTAAGTTATTGTTTTGCAAACGAGGTATATTGTATTACATATGTGCTATTTTGCATTTATTTCTAGCACAAAACTAATTTTGCATGAATCAGGTTTAAAAGGATTGTTGTGTTTTATATTAGAGACATATTAATTCAATATATAATCAATTAAATATTCTGTAGCGCTTGTACAATGTAAATTGTGTCAAAGCAGCTTAACATAGATGTTATATTAGTTTTTTTACAAAGGGGAATATTATTTTATTGATTTATTTATAATTTATTATTCTAAAAATACTGGAAATATAAAATATAAAAATGTTTTCTTAATTTATTGTAGGTTAAAATGTTGCATTTAAACAGGTAAATTATATGTAAACATATACATATAATTAAACTCTGATTAAATAATTAATTAAATTCTGCGTAAACTCTGCGTAAACCTTTTTAAAAATATTTTTATGAATATCTATCAAATTTGTGAGATCTCAGTAGATGTGCAAAACTACCAATTAATAATAACATTTTATTGTATATATATTTAGTATTAATTATTATTATTATTATTATTATTATTATTATTATTATTATTATGATTATTCCTGTTGTTATTAATAAAACATCAACATGGAACAAACTTTTTTTTTCCCACAATTTGTTGTAGAATAAAATGTATAAATTTATTATATATGAACAAAAACCTTCAGAACATACAGTGCTCAGCATATATGAGTACACCCCATTTTGAAAATGAACATTTTTATCCATCTCTCATTGAATATGGGTAATATATATTGGTGCATTTGAACAAAACAGATTGATTAAACAGATATATGCATTAAAATAATATTTTAGTAAGAGAACATCTTTAGAAATGGACAGATAATACATAACCCCACCCCCCATAAAATACAAACTACCTACTATTTCAACAAAATGTTATATATTTTTTGTTTATCTTGATTTTTAGGCTATTTTTACCATTTTTATTTAATATTTTTCCCCTAACATATAAATTCAGGCTACTCATTTATGAATTATTACTGTAAGTTATTTTGTTAATTTTCTTCAGATTTGGTTTTAGTACTCACTAAACTATACATATATGCTGAGCAATGTAGATATAAATACCTATCAAATTTGTGACATCTCAGATGATTATTTATTGGCAAAATTACCAATAAATCAGAAAAAAAATAATAATCATCATCATTTTGATAATACCGTGAACAAAAAAAAGCATGCATACTTTGTTATAGAATAAAATGCATTTAAATGGGCAGATTTTATATGAACAGAATACAGACATTAATACCCATGTGAAGTTTGGTGCACTGTAAAACCCTACAGTCACTTTTATCAAATAAAATAAGTGTAATGAACTCAAAATGGACTGAAAGTTAATTCTACTTATTTGATAAGAGTTAATTGAATACCTCATTACTTCAACTTAAATGGAGTAAGTTCACAGTACTCATATAGATTAGTTTTTTTTACTCAAATGGTTTGTTGCAATCAGTTTCCTCAAACAGTTTGAGTTGCCTTAACTTATTGGGTTTTACAGTACTCAGTCGGTTTGAGTTCTCTTCATTCATTGGGATTTACTGTGCTCAAATTGCTTCATTTACTCAAATCGATTAAGTTCACAGTACTCATTAGGATTAGTTTTTGAACTTAAATGGTTTGTTGCAATCGGTTTCCTCAAATGGTTTGAGTTACCTTAACTTTATGGGTTTAACAGTGTGTATGAAAAGCTGCTGGATTGAAAAGTAGAGATTTTTCGCATGGTAAAAACACTCATTTTGAAGAAAAAAAAACTTGGAGATTTGGATGATAATTGAAATCTACAGATGCAGATTATACAAGTGCGACAAAAGAAACTCTTAACAGAATGTTCTAGATGTTTTCTTTACATTACGCATGAAAAAATACATTAGAAAAAGCACAACATCTCAAAACTAGCAGGTGCATTAAAAAAAACAGTGTTTAGCCCTGCAGTGTCTTACTTTAAACCTAGTGAGATATAAAAAAGTGTGAAGAAGTTTATGAATGACAGTGTGACACTAAGCAAAGAAGAAAAACTGAAATAAATCCGCGAAGGAAGGAAGGTTTGCACAGAAGGCGTGGTTGAGGCTTTGCTGTCATGTACCTCAGCCGTGCTAATGGGAAGAGTCAGGTGGAAAATGTACGAAGCGGCACTGTTAATTGACCTGACAGAGTCTCCTGACTAAAGCTGTGGAGACGAGCAGACGTACGACATTCACACGAGCTGAGGTGTAGATGCTGGAGGAGAGACAGAAAGATGGCCTGATGGCACCACTTTCAGAAATATTACACCGCGCACAAGTCGTGCAGACGGCAGGATCTGAAGTCGGTGTTAAGGATGTGTCAAATACACACGTTTATATCTTTATCTGCTTCATTTCAAGGTTTTGCACTTGAACGAACAGACAAACAAAAAAATTTAAATTATGACCAAAGACACTAGATCATGTATGTATATTGGTGTGAAAAAGTATTTGCCCCCCCCCTTACAGATTTCTTGTTTCATGACATATTTCTAACTTTAATGTTTCAGATCATCAAATAAATGTAAATATTAATCACATATGCCACAAGTAAACACATCATGCAGTTATTATTAAGGGAAAACTAAATCAAATAACTGGCTGGGCCACCCTTAGCAGCAACAACTGCAATCAAGCGTTATCTAAAGCTTGCAGTGAGTCTGTTACAGCAATGTGTAGGATTTTTAAGGTCACGCAACAGCATCTTAATTGGATTCAGGTCAGGACTTTGACTAGGCCACTCCAATATTTTGCTGGTTTGCTTTGGATCACTGTCCTGCTGCAGTTCACCTCAGCTAGAGGTTACTAACTGATGGCCGGACTTCAGGATATTTTGGTACAGGGCAAAATTCATGGATCCATTTATCACAGCAAGTCTTCCAGGTCCTAAAGCAGCAAAACAAGCCCAGACCATCACACTACCACAACCACATTTTAATGTTAGTATAATGATCTTATTTTTTTTTTAAATGGATTGTTACGTTTACGCCACACATAATGGGGCACACACCTTCCAAAAAAAAGTTTGTCAGTCCACATAGTATTTTCCCCAAAGTCTTGGGGATCATCGAGATGTTTTCTGGCAAAACTGAGATGAGCCTTTATGTATTTGCTTCAGAAGTATCTTTTATCTTGGAACGCTGCCATGCAAACCATTTTTGCCCAGTCTCTTTCTAATGGTGGAGTCATGAACACTCACCTTAACAAAGGGCAAGTGAGGCCTGCAGTTCTTTAGATATTGTTGTGGGCTTTTTTGTGACCTCTTGCATGAGTTGTAGTCTAATGTTTTGTTTTCCATTCATAATAAACACTTTTTAAAAATACCTGACGTGTTTACTTCCGTTATCTTTGAATAATAATTATTTATTTTATTTTATGCAGTCAAGCGTTTTTGATAACTTGCAGTGAGTCTGTTTCAGCATTGTGGAGGAATGTTGGCCCACTCATCTTTGCAGAATTGTTTTAATTCAGCCACATTAGAAGGTTTTCGAACATGAACCAATATTTTTATGGTCATGCCACAGCATCTCAGCAGCCATTTCAAAATCTTAATTTTATTTTTCTTCAGCCATACAGAAGTGAACTTGCTGGTGTGTTTTCAATCATTGTCCTACTGCGGAACCCAGAACTTCCAGGTCCTGAAGCAGCAAATGTATTGTTATGTTTACACCACACATAATGGGACACACACCTTCTAAAAAAGTTTGTCAGTCCACACAGTATTTTCCCAAAAGTCTTGGGGATCATCAAGATGTTTTCTGGCAAAAATTGGACGAGCCATGCTCAGAAGTAGCTTTCATCTTAGAACCCAGTCTCTTTCTTATGGTGGAGTCATGAACACTCACCTTTAAGGGCAAGTGAGGCCTACAGTTCTTCAGATGCTGTTGTGACCTCTTGCATGAGTTGTAGTCTTATATGAATTTTATTTTAAACATTGAAGTGTGACAAACATGAAAAATCAGTAAGGGGATAAACACTTTTTCCCCATCTTAGGAAAGTCTTAAAGTAAAAGTCTAACTAACACAACAAATTTCCACAAGCCATATTTTTGTAACCATCTGATGCCTATAACTACAAATCTGCAACAGACTGAGCTGTGCTACAATCCCTCACAGGCCTGTTTCCATTAGCATCAAATCACATACGGCATCGACTTTGACTACACAACTTCTCAGACAACTGTTCTCGCCTATGAAGTGTTACTTTCAGCGTAGCCTCCATCTGGATCCTGCATGATTCTGTTTATTCATGCACCAACTCGCCATTCATAGCCTTTTTATATAACTTTATCAGCCTTCGGATCCTCCTGAGTATTGCAGATCCTTTCAGATGTGGCAGAAAGCATGCTAATCTGGTTAAAAGCTATCTGGAAGTTGAAGTCGACCACCTTGTCTGTTTGGATAACATCAGGCCGGCTACTAAACGCATTAGAAATGACTCCTCCATCTGGAAAGCTTTGCTCTGAGCTCTGTTTAAAAAGACACACGCAAAATACTGTTATTGTGTATAGTGTCCATATTAACGCATACTGCAGATGAATTGGCACAGGTTTATTTGCTTCAGTGCTTACCCATTAGCACGTTTATACAGCTCAGGAATAATAACCTATATTGACCTCATCCCATGTCTATAATTTAATTAGCAACTCAGTTTTCTTTTTGCATGTTAAATTTTGAGCTGTCAAGCACACTAAATCTATTTATCTATCTATCTATCTATCTATCTATTTATCTATCTATCTATCTATCTATCTATCTATCTATCTATCTATCTAT
>CAIGQZ010031558.1:3839684-3849684 GCA_903798205.1 Danio tinwini | reverse complement strand
TTAGTGGATCCCAGGAGTCCAGCGCCTCTGAGCTCATGCTGCACCAATCCAAACACACACAGAACAAATTATACTGAGATTGTATGAAATAAAAACATGACTACCACAGCTTTACACTGCAAATAATTTATTGCACTACAGAGCTGCTGAATGCTTGACTCTGATTGGCTGACATTGACTAAGGTGTGCAATTCTTCCCAGGAAAAGGAAAGTATTTTCAGCACCTGACAAATATCTTAAAAATAAATAATCCGGACAATGCCATCACATCAGAATAAGCTGAATATTTGACTGTAGTTCATTGGATTATTCAAAACTAATACACGCCCTTCACACAATGGCTGCAACACCTCTTTATTTTCTAATAATTCAACCCCCTGTAGTCGATTATTCCTTAATTAGGTATTAGAAATGCAAATAAACCCTCTGACAGCCAAACGAGTTTAATTCAACATGCTGCGAAAGACAGAAACTATAAAATGTCTTGCTTTAGAGAATGACAGAGTGTGAACAGTGACTCTTTTTTTTACGAGAACTATATAAAGTGGTGGATGCTGGCAGAGGGCTGAGATTTTATAAGTAACCTTTCATAACCCTTGGCAGAACTAAAGGTTCCTAATGGTGTTTCCGGCCTCCTAGTGATAAGTATACATTCAAACCTGCCATCATGACACACTCTTAGTTAGCTTGTGCGTATAAAAAAGAAAAAGAGGGCTTTGGGAGGAAAGCAAAGTGCACTGATCCATCTTTGTGTAGGTTGAAAGCTCATGAAAGACTTGGTTTTAATGCAGACGGGCAGATTTCTGTGTGACAGTCGGGATGCGCTGTGCATTAGATGACTAATCTGGGACTTGGCAGGAATAGGTGTCACTTATGTATGTTGCATCACTGCCACTGTGCTTATTAGTAGTGCTTAACATTGGTCTAGCTTAAAGTGAGAGATGTGAACAAATCCATAAGTGATGAATACTGTCTAAAATAGTACAGCTGGTTATGGCATATTGATTTTTATAAGCAATCCAACAGAGGATTTTAATTGATGAATAACATGAGAAAAAACAAACTCCCCCTGCAAAAAAAGACAATCAGTGACAAAACCCCAAATCAATCACCCATAACACACTATTAGCCAGATTGAACAATCTATCAGCTGCTCATAATACTCTATCACTTCTACTGTAGATACAATAACAACCACCCAATCAGCCAACCTAAACACCCAATAATTCTCAGAGAATGCCATATCATCCAGAATATACTGGATCTACCCAATCTACAGCCTTGCAGCCTCCCTTTCAACCACCCAGAACATCCTAACAAATATCCAGAACATTTTTATAACATTCAAACACCAAAAAACAACCCAGAACACCCTAGAAATCCCTTTAGAACACATTTAAAGATAACCAGAACACTTTAGTTTTGCACCAGAACTGCATGTTTGTTTCGGTACACCCCAACAACCACCCTGAATACCCAAATCAGCCACCCAGAACACCATAGCTTACAACCAGAACACCCTATAGCCACTTTAAATACTCTAACAGACACATAGAATGCTTTAGCAACTACTCATTACACTCAAATACCTCAGAAACCTTACAGAACACCCTAGCACAACAAATCAACCTAACACACAACCACAACACTTTAGTAAATAGACCAACATATTTTAAAACACCCTAACAACCACAAAGAGCACAGTATCAACCACCCA
Organism: Danio tinwini; assembly: GCA_903798205.1. Taxonomy (NCBI): domain Eukaryota; kingdom Metazoa; phylum Chordata; class Actinopteri; order Cypriniformes; family Danionidae; genus Danio; species Danio tinwini. The sequence goes on along the minus strand of CAIGQZ010031558.1, from coordinate 3,847,967 downwards.
AAGACCATTACAGCCTACCAGAACACTCCGACAATAACCCAGAATACCACAGCATAGACCCAAAACATCCTAACAGATACCTAGAACACTTTAACTACCCAGAGCACCCTTAAAGCCACCCGGAACACCCTACCAACAGCTCAGATAACCACAGCCTAATCCAAAGTTTAGTCTAGGTACTACCAGAAGTTTGGGTTTTGAGATCTTAAAGAGCGGGTTGGATTGTAGCGAGACAGGAGGTTGGTTAGATAAACAGGAGCTAGATTATTTAAAGCTTTATAGGTAAAAAGTAATAGTTTAAAATCAATATGAAACTTAACAGGCAGCCAGTGTAAGGAGGATAAAATTATGATCATATTTTTCAGACCTGGTAAGAACTCTGGCAGCTGCATTTTGTACTAGCTGAAGTTTGTTAATAGAGGATGCTGGGCAACCAGCAAACAGAGCATTACAGTAATCCAGCCTAGAAGTCATAAAAGCATGAACTAGCTTTACTGCATCTGAGATATAGCATACTTCATAACTTAGCAATATTTCTCAGATGAAAGAAGGTAGTTTTTGTGATATATGATTTTCAAGAGTTAAATTGCTGTCTAATATGACATCCAGACCTTTTACAGTAGAGCTAACGCTAACTTTGTATCCCTCTAATTGCAGGATGAGTTGTGAGAACTGCTGTGTACAGGACTAGGCCCAATAAGTAATAATTCTGTTTTGTCTGAGTTTAAGAGAAGAAATTTGTTGGTCATACAGTCTTTAACACTCAGTTAGCTTAGACAGTTCAACAAAACAACAAATCACTAGAACAAGAAACAACCCAAAATATAAGCAACTAGACTCCTCTTCTAGCCACCCAAAAATACCCTAGCAACCACAGAAGCCATCTAGCAACTACAAGAACACTTCATGAACCATCTAGGAACAACTGCATCTTAGCAATTACTGACAAGACCCTAGGAACCCTACTAGGATTGCAGTGGCAATATATAATAAGTGATTTCAATTAAAAAAGCACTCGTTACATTATTTAAAGACACATTTTTTTGACAGGCTTCTGGGTTTGTGTTATTTCACAAGCCTCGGCTGTATGTTTCAGCAGTGATCTGGATAAATGAAGAGCCTCGGCTCTCAACCTTCCCTCAGCCCTTCTAATCTCAACAAAGCCCTACTCTTTATTAAGGGATTAAACTGTTGACAGTCTATGCATAGATCTTAATTTGGGCTTGCCTCTGATCAAAGGTCCACCACTAAACTGTAATACACCACTGGGTGGATATTGATGACATTGATTGAAAAAAAAAGGTGATATTTTTTTTAATCGGTAGTAGTTTGAATATTGCTTAAACAAGAATTATAATAGATGAAAAACATTGCACAAACCTACGGATGGCTCAATAGAAGCACCCGTGAGCTATACAGAGGGTAATTTAACACCCCGCATGCACTGCAGAACGGATAGGCAGCACGGCACGCTTAGCAGAGCCTAAACTCTAGAGCAAGACTTCCCTCCAAAGCATTTGACACTAATTCGGCTCTGTCCACTTCAGGAAAGCGAGATAAACCCACTTTCTCTGTCGGATCCACGTCACACTTGCTGAGCCGATAAACGTCTTTGTCGCCCAAAGAGTATTTACATCAGTTTGTACTTTTACGCTTAGTGAGCGATGTTAAATTGTTTATCCGCCGACGAGTACATTAAAATATGGATTTCTCAGTTTTACTGCCAAACTTGAGCATGCTTTCATCGTGTCCTCAATATGTCAAGGCAGTAACCTGACTGCTGCCGCCACAGGAGAATCAGTGTCTTTTAAATGAGAAAACATCTCGAGGAGAAATAAATCCTGTTTGAATGTTTGCATGTTGTCACGTATAGTATGAGTGTTTGATATTCCAGATGTATGTGTGTTTTTTTTATGCCTATTTTTACATGCGGTGTCAATCTATCAAATCTAACGCAGTAATCTTGTTTAATAACCAAGGCATTTGATCTGAGTAATCTAATTAATCTTTAATATATATTTTAATTGGATTCAGAAAGCATGCATTCAATTGGTCTTGAGGGGTGTAGTCTTGATCTAGGTTTAAGGGGCTCAATTATTGGTCTGAATTTTGAAGGGGGTAGTCTTAATAGAGATATGGGGCAATAGTCTTGATCTGTTTTTTTGGGGGGCTCAATTCTTGGTCTGATTTTTTAAGGGTTTAATCTTGGTATATATATATAGGGGGAATTGTCTTGATTAGGTTTTAGCGGCTCAATTCTTGGTCTGAATTTTGAAGGGTGTAATCTTGGCATAGATATGGGGGGAGTAGTCTTGCCTGGGTTTTTGGGGCTCAATTCTTTGTCTGGTTTTTGAAGGGTGTAATATTGGTATAGATATAGGGGGAATTTTCTTAATTTAGGTTTTAGGGGCTTAATTCTTGGTCTGAATTTTGAAGGGTGTAATCTTGGCATAGATATGGGACAATAGTCTTGATCTGGGTTTTGGGGGTTCAATTCTTGGACTGAATTTTGAAGGGTGTAAGTTTGGTAGAGATATGGGGCAATAGTCTTGATCTGGGTTTTTAGGGCTCAATTCTTGTTGTGAACTTTGATGAGTGTAATATTGGTAAAGACATAGGAGAATAGTCTTGATCTAGGTATTGGGGGCTAAAGTCTTGGTCTAGATTATGAAGTTTGTAATCTTTGTATAGATAAGAGGGAACGTTTTGATATGGGTATTAGGGGCTAAAGTCTTGGTCTATATTTTGATGGGTGTAACTCTTGTATAGATATGAGGGAATAGTTTTGATCTGGGTATTAGGAGCTAAAGTCTTGGTCTAGATTTTGAAGGGTGTAATCTCAGTCATGTAGTCTCAGTCAGGGATTTAGGAACTGAAGTCTTGATTCATATTATAGGAAGTCTTGGTACAAGTTTTTAGGGATCTATTCTTAGTGTGGGTTTTAGGGTCTGAATTCTTAATCCTGGGTTATAAGTCTTGGGTTTTGACGTGTGTAGTCTTGGTCTGGATTTTAGAGTTCAAGTCTTAGTCCAGGTCTTGAGGGGCTCAAGAATTGGTCTGGGTTTTGAAGGCTGTAATCGTTATATGGGTTTAGGGGCTGTAGTTTCAGTTTGGGTTTTAAAGGCTTAAGTCTTAGTCTAGTTTTGAAGGACGTAATCTTGGTGTGGATGTAGTTTTGGTCCAGGATTTAAGGATGAAGTCTTGATACAAGTTTTAGGGCCTTTAGCCTTGGTTTCAAGTATTGAGGGTGGGGGGCTATTCCTAGTCTAGGTTTCAGGGGATTAAAACTTGGTCAGGGTTTTGAACAGGGAAGACTTGGCATAGGTTTTAGGGGTACAAGTTTTGGTTTGGGTTTTGAAGGATCTAATCTTGGTATAGGTTTTAGGAGATGTAGTGTCAATCTAGGTTTTAAGGGTTCTAAAGTTCTGGTATAGGTTTTGAAGGGTGTGGTATGGGTTTTAGGGGTGTAGTTTTGGTCCAGGATCTCAAGTCTTGGAGATGACTAGAAACGAGGTTGCACTATGTATGGCAGAAAATGGCAACGCCACTTTGTAAAGAAATAATACATACCTGTGCACATACAATGTAGTTTGACCAAGTCACTATTTACAAAGCAAAGGCAATACAATTGCATTTTTTTTCCTCTGAAAGTGGTCAATATTGGATAAATTTATCATCACCCACTTGTTACTGGAATAATGGCAATGCATCTTACTAGAAGATGTAAAGAGGCCTTAGATTAAAAAAGTACTCTCAAGAAACTGAAATAACCCACGTTGACCTCTGCTAAAGTAATTTTTAGCAAAGACTTAGCTCATATGCTAAGACAAGCTTTTCTGCACTAACTCTGCTAAACATGGAAACGGATTACTCGTTGAGAAGCCACTGGTGGGGCAATTTAATTAACAAAGACGTGAGATAGAGACTTAGCAAGAATGACTTTCAGCGCTCGCTCTCACTGAAGTGCAGCTTTGCAGATCTGAACAGTCCACTTCTCCTGACAATCCCTCTCCAATAATTATGCTCTGTTCTCCTGGTAATTGGCCACAGTGTCATTTCACTGCATGGAGAAAAAAAGGAAAAAAAAGCTCAGTCTTTTCTCCCCCCATGACTTCAGGCTTATTTCTTAAGCAAGGCACCACGTCGCCTCATGAATAAAAAAAAAATCCAGAGATGGCTGCAATAAAGTCATGGCGACAACATATTAATAACACATTTACATTCGTACGTGACTCGTCTCCCACTGTGATGCAAGCATGGCAATTAGAAGTTGAATGCTTTTGAAGTACGCTGCTCTTCTGAGCCACAGCACTGCTATTGAACGATAATGTGAACATTTAAGTTTTTACGAAGCACCTGTGGTGGAGCGTAGTTTGAAAGCATAGCAAGCAAATACGAACACTTAAAATTGATGGATTTGAAGGTTGTTTTCTTTGTTTATTTCATAAGAGAGCAATGCCATGTCTTTGTCTGTGCTTCTCATATTTTACCTTCCTCGTACTAAACAAACTTGGTGTCTGTAGTTGTTAAGCAGTTAATGTGCTATACAATGCAGACATGTTCCAGTCTTTACGATATGTGTGCCTTTTTGGAAGAAAATTTAACCAGCATTTTTTAAAATTTGACTCAAACTAGGGAACCAGTCTTGCTACAGTTTACCTTTTTAATAGCCTTAGCAACCTGTAAATATTAACATGCAAAAACACGCTAGCAATGCGCTAAATTAGGTTAACAATGTTAAGACATGTTAACAATGTTAAATCATGCTAGAAACATGTCTAACCATGCTTTCAACAATGCTAAATTATATTAAAAATTGTATCTTATTGTTAACAACATACTAGTTCATGGTAGTGATGCTAAATCATGTTACCAGCATGCTAGCAACAAGTTAAAACATGAGCAACCTCTAGAATTGTTAGCATGCCAAATCATACAAACATATTAAATTATGTTTGCAACATGTTAACATATTAAATACCCTGCTGAAAAAAACTGCTTAAACCAGCCTAAGCTAATCAGCCTAATCCGCCTGATTTTATAGGGGTTTCAGGCCATTTACAGCATGGTCTTAGCTGGTCAGGCTGGAAAATGACCAGCTTAAACCAACTAAAACCAGCTTGACCAGCCTGGATTAAGCTGGACATAGCTGGTTTTGGCTGGTCAAGCTGGTTTTAGCTGGTCAACTCCCAGCCTGACCAGCTAAGACCAGGCTGGAAACCAGCCTGGAAATGGCCAAACCCCTCTAAAACCAGGCTGGTTGACCAGCTAAAACCAGCCAACTATCTTAGGCTGGTTTAAGCTGGATTTTTCAGCAGGTTAAGAGTTCAATAATGTTATGTGTACCATCATGTCAGAAAATTCTATGTGCTAACCATGTTAGAAACATGCTAATGCCATGAACATGTTACAACATGTTAGCCATGTGGCAAAAAAGTCAATAGTAGCACTATGCTACTAAATAATCATTGTAGAAATGTGATAAGCATGTGCAATGTTATACTACCAACTTGATAGCAGCCCGCTAACAACACTATTTCAGGCTTAAAGCATTAATAACATGCTAATTAATGCTATAAACATGCCAGCAAAAGTAGCTAATTCATATTAACCAATGCTAATGCCATGAATGATTAATGGGTGTGTAATATACATTCGAAAAAAATAAAACTTCAGGCATTATTAAAAAGCCACAGGCCATGTCAACAAAATGCTCATTCATGCTAGCAACATATTAGTCATACTAATGTTAATGTATGTTTTTCACAAAAACTGCGCTAATGGGGCATTTGTACTGCAAAAAAACATGCTAGCAACATAACCATTGATGAAACGTGATGATTGATGAGCAACTTTATACTAGGAACATAATAGCAGCATGCTAATAACACTATTTAATGCTTACAGCATTAATAACATGTTAATTAATGCTATAAAAATGCCAGCAAAAGTAGCTAATTCATATTAACCAATGCCAATTCTACATGCTAATGCCATGAATGATTAATGGGTCTGTGATATACATTCGAGAAAAAAAAAACACTTCAAGCATGTTTAAAATGCCACAGGCCATGTCAACAAAAAGCTCATTCATGCTAGCAACATAGTCATATTAATGTTAATGTGTGTTTTCCACAGAAACTGCCCAAAAAGAGAGAATAACATCCTGGCAGAGGAACATTTTCTATTAAATTGGCAGACCTTTGCTTCAAACATATAACACCTGTATAAAAATACCAATACAAACCGAACACAGAAAATTCCTTCATACTAGCAGTTTACTGAGCTGTACACTACACTATTTTTTAAGATTTTCTATATATAAATAATGTGTAAAAGACACCCCATGTTAGTCATTTACTAACTCTGAATCCAATAATATCACAATTACACTGGTAGGCCTTCTTACTAAACCTGATACACTCCTGCTACGCGGCTGCAAAATGACCGATCACCTTCAACACAATTACCAATCATGCACTGCTGGGCTCTCCAACAGTTATTCTGGCTGTGATTTCAATGGTTTATTATTCATGAATAGTAGTTCGGCCCATTCAGATTTAAGCAGCAACATTAATACTGAACAGCTCATGTTAAAATAAATAGATACAATTATTATGAAAGGTTTAACCTTCTATTGTTTATAAACTAATAGGAGCACATTATACAATACTTTTGCTTTGTGAAAATGAAAATTCTACAAAGGAACATTACTTATATTATGTATGGGTCAGCATCTACAGCGCTGCAACTTGGATAATAATATACTACAAAATAAAATAAATGAATAATAACAATAAATAAATAATAAAAATAAAATAAAATAAAACAAAATAAAAATAAAGTAAAATAAAAAACACAATAAAATAAATAAAATAAAAATAAAATAAAAATAAATAAAATAAATAAATAAAAACAAAAATACAATAAAATTAAGACAAAATAAATGAAATTAAATTAAATAAAATAATAAAATTAAATTAAAATAAATAAATAAATAAAATAAATACAAAATAAAACAAAATAAAAAACACAATAAAATAAAGAAAAATATTTAAAATAAAATAAAATAAAATTGTATATTAAATTAAATAAGAATTACATTTAATTAAATTAGTGTTTGCTATTGGAATATTATACATTATATTATTAAGAAAATTAGTTAGTGTGTGCTGCATGCTAGAAAATGCACAAACCAATAGATATATGCCAACAATATCACAACATGCTAATTCATGCAACCAACATGCTAAAACATGTTAGCTGTGCGGCAATAAAATCTATTTATTATTTAACCAGTAATTCATAAACAATCTGATTGCCTCTTACACCACTTTTGTGCATGCCATGAGAGCAAAATGAGAATTCCACAAAGGCTTATGACATATTTACGGTTCAATGATGGATATAAACAAGGATAAAACCAAAATAGGACTTCTATTACAGCAGCAGACATTGAGGTCAGTGTTCAAACACTCATATTCTACCCGAGCTGACGCCACCAGAGCTCACAACTGGGACCAATTTCCACATGTCGCTCTGGTGATTGTGAGTTCATTACTCTTCACCCAGAGAATGGGCCACAGCAAGGGGTAAAAACACACACATACACTTTTGCAGTCTCAAGGTCTTCAAAACACAGCAGATTATGGTTCACCACTGAGTTTTGGAAGCAGGTGTGTTTGGTTGAATTTTCAGGAAACAATTTGACAAATGATGATAGAATTATGCAAAAAGATTGACTATTCCATAACAAAGAAAGCTGGTGATAATATACTAATCACGTGACAATGTAATGTAATATAATATAATATAATATAATATAATATAATATAATATAATATAATATAATATAATATAATATAATAAAATACAATATAATTTTTATTTAAAAGTGGTGCCTATGTCATAATTTAATTAGTTTATATAATAATACCAATAATAATAATAATAATAACAATAACAATAATAATAAAAATAATAATAATAATAATACCAATAATAATAATAATAACAATAATAATAATAATAATAATAATAATAATAATAATAATGATAATACAATGCAATATAATATAGCTTAATTTTAAAGTGGTGAATATGTTATAATTAAATTTGTTTATATAATAATAATAATAATAATAATAATAATAATAATAATAATAAATTAACATACACACGTATATAAATAAAAAATAAATAAATAAATAAATAAATAAATAAATAAATAAATAAATAAATAAATAAATAAATAAATAAATAAATAAATAAATAAATAAATAA
>CAIGQZ010031558.1:3824421-3836130 GCA_903798205.1 Danio tinwini | reverse complement strand
ACAACTACAAATACTGCAACAACACCAACAAAAACAAGAAGAACTACCGCAACAACAACTACTGCAACAACTACAAATACTGCAACAACAACAACTACTACTGCAGCAACAACCACAGCTACTACTGCAGCAGCAACAACAACAACTACTACTACTGCAACAAAAACAAAAACAACTGCTGCAACAGCAACAACTGAAACAACAACAACTACTGCAATTACAACAGCAGCAACTGCAACAGCAACAACCGCAACTGCAATAACTGCAACTGAAACAACTGCAACAGCAATAACTGCAACTGCAGCAATTGCAACAGCAACAACTGCAACTGCAACAACAATTAAACAAACAATACCGTTTTGATTTTCAACTTGAAAATTATTCTCAAAATTCAAGTTTTTGATAATGAAACCAAATGTTAATATGTAAAATGCATAAGCCCACAATATTATTTCAAGTGATCAGAAAAAGCCCACAGACCGATTCTCCTCTTAAAGAAATCCGTAAAGTCTGAAAATAGACTAAATAGATTAAACCATCAAGTGCAAACAGGAATGTGTCTCATCTATTTGATTTCCAATTGAACAACAACTACAACAACAACAACAACAAAACGGTATAAAAAGAAACGATATAAAAAGCTGCCAGTCTTAATTTTGGACAGCCAGTAGCAATCAGAGAGTCCATCCAGCCACTCCAGCAATTAAACGCTCACTCATTGACAATTAAGCCCTGATAACAGGAAGCGCTTGGCTAATTGTGGAGCAGGATTGCATCCAAACGCAAAAAGCCTTTACCTGGGACTTTGTGTAGTGTCTTTGATGTAGCAGCCAGTCTTTGGCTTGTGAGAGTAGAGCAGGCGTTTTAACATGACAGCTTGACAGGCCTTTGTGGTCTTTTGTCAAATGCGGAACAATGCGCTTTTAATGAGAAATCAATTTGTTGAAAGGAGGCAAGACTTCAAATAAATAGAAAAGTCACCATTAAAGAGTTTATTAAGAGTGCATTTAAAGGCAAAAACCCAGTCATTTTCTTTCCATGCACCTCTTACATTTTGAGATCATTTAAGCTTTTCTTAAAGTGCTTTTTTCAGTATAAACAATGTTTTCCACCCTACCAATTTGGTGCGTCTCCATGTGCTCAAACGGAGTGTGAACAATCGTACGATGTTGCTTGTGTGATTTGAAACCTCCGTGATGTTTTGTGCCTCCCTGCGGCGAATGTGCACGACTGTCACTTCCCATCACCTTCTCCTCCAGCATGCAGACGTCTCAGACATCACTCCTGTCTTTTACAAACTGCCTGCGGCGCATGCAAACACTCACACTTGGGCTGCATGCTATTGGAGAAATCTGATATTGCAATATTTGACTTTTTCAGCGATTAAATATTGTGATATGAATACAAGACATGCTTTCACAAGATGATTTAAATAGCACTTTTTGGCAGCTTTCTGGAGAGTCTAACAGTATTCAAGTACAGAAATGAAATAATTATAATGCTTTTCTTACTATGCTTTGTCTCATTTCTAGCCCAAATATCTAAAAATCAAGTAAAAACATTGTTTTGTTTTTACCTTCAGAAGAAATAAGGCAAAACTAAGCTAAATTATCTGACAAGGGGATAAGTGAAATAGTCTTGCTTTGCTTTGAAATGTAGATATTTGGACTAGAAACAAGACAAAAGTTACGTATAAATAATTAAACACAATAAATCTTTGTTGTGCCTCCAAACACCAACATTTATTCCTAAACTCTTGAATTGCTCATTCACATACCTTTAAAACACATGCAAATTATAAACCTTCACTCTATTATCCTATCAGGCCTCATCACAGTAGAGAAACTGCATTCGTGAAAATAACCAACGATTTGCTCTTAGCTGCTGACCAAGGGTGCATCGCGTTACTAGTCTTACTTGATCTCAGTGCTGCATTTGACGCCATTGACCACAATATCCTCATAGATTGCTTAAATTCTCACTTAAAGACTGCAGATTCACATAGGAAGTTTGGCCAGAGGAGAAATGGTCATGCCCAACTGAGCCTGGTTTCTTTCAAGTTTTTTTTTTTTTTTTTTTTTTCACTTTTATCAATTGGTGAAGTTTTGTTCCCCGCCACTGTCACCACTGGCTTGCTTGGTTTGGGACTTGTGGAGCTGCGCATCGATGGATTTGCTCTTCAGTGTTTGGACTTTCAGCAGTGAAATTTAAGCCAAACTGAACTGAACTAAACTGAACTTCTGAAAACAGGACTGACACAGTTTCAGTTTACTAGAACTTCAACTGTATGTTAAGCTGCTTTGGCACAATCTACATTGTAAAAGCGCTATACTGTATGAATAAACATGAATTGAATTGAATATTATGGTTAACCTTAGCAGTGACTCCACAAACCACATGTGTTCTGAGGCTTCTGGTCAACTATATTTCAGACTCAACACTGCATAACTTGCGATGTAACTATTGCAGATCCACACATTGTGATATCGATGCTGAAACGATATAATGTGCAGCCCTTACTCACACCAGCAAGATTCCCAAACAGACCTGCTACTGTTTCATATCTCTGCATGATATTGGATATACAGGCTGACTCAGACTTATGAAGACAACGTTTCAATATTGCCATCTTCAGAAGCACGGCCTGGATTTTTAATCTATGTGAATAAAGCAGGTCACGTTCAAATATATTTGATATGCAGCATTGTTGTTGTTATTGTCGTGTTATTTACTTTTAGATATTGTAGCATGTATAATTTATCACCGAACATCATTATAAACCTTTTTTTTAAAGCTTGTTTTTCAAAATAGAACCATTTGGGAAAATGTAACCCCATAATATTTTATTAAAATGTATTATTATTAATAATAATAATAATAATAATAATAATAATAATAATAATAATAATAATAAATAATAATAAATAATAATAAATAATAATAATAATAATAATAATAATAATAATAATAATAATCATTATTATTATTATTATTATTATTATTATTATTATTATTAAATAAATGTATGAATATATATATTTTTAAATTAACCATTTTGGTGCTGTAATCCATACTGATATGTTGGTTTAATAAATAAATAAATAAATAAATAAACAGAGGTGGAAAGAGTCTTGAAAAATCATTCTTAAGTTAAAGTACCATTACTTGCCCAAAAATGTAGTGCAATTACAGTAAAGTATCTGTTGTAATTATTATTCAAAGTATTAGAAAAAAGTAGGCCTTTCAAAAGTACTAATGAGTAGTAAGTAGTGAGTATTACGCTGTAAAAAGCTGATGCATTTACATGTAATTTCTGTATGTGTGTAAACGTAACATTCTGTAGTGCATTTAGTTATTGCCCAGCAGGCACACATCATCATAAGACATTAATATTAGGTTAAATTTAGGTTGTGACGTGGCCAAAATTCAATGTCTAGCCAGCATCTAAGGACAATGTTATTTTGATGTCCAATAACGCTGTCAAATTACATTGATATTTGATTGATTTCAGGTTGTTCTGGAAAGTGACCCAAATCCAACGTCGAGCCAACATCTTAAACCAATGACATATTGACGTCAAATACTGACATTTATTCATCAGGTATGGCAACCAAAATCTAACATCTGCTGGATGTCATAGGAGTATCGTCCACATAATGCCAAGCTGTAACATCATAAGATGTTGATATTTGGTTGATTTTAGGCTGGACATTGACCTTGGCCTAACGTTTAGTTCTGATGTCAACATGATTTTTATTTTCAAACAAAATGCAACGACCCACGACATTAGGGTACAACTTCAATCTGACGTCATGTTGACGTCTTGTGCCTGCTGGGTGTTTAAGGCCATTTTGTCATCATACAGTAAACATCCATCATCTTCTCATCAGTGACATGCATCTAAACAGTCTCTGGGTCATTGTGTGTAAAGATTGTGGACATCTTGGACACTTTTAATGTTTCCAAACAGTTTGCTGCAATTATAAATTGCAGCAAACACGTCTTGAGGTAGTTCATTGAGGTATCGCCCGTCTTGAGGTAGTTCATTATGAGGCGATTTACCTTCTATGTGTGATTTGATTGAACAGGAATCACAGGACTGATTTTTGTACACAGCCAATCCACATAGACAGGAAAAAATAAAGTAGTGACTGCAGGTTGAAGGAAAGTAGTGGAGTAAAAGTACAGATACAGCACTAAAAATGTACTCAAGGGAAAGTAAAAGTACACATTTTTAAAACTACTTAGTAGATTTCAGTAGCTTGAGTATTTGTAATTTGTTACTTTACACCACTATAAATAAATAAATAAATAAATAAATAAATACACATTTTAAAATACTGTAACCAATGCAACAGACTCACCAATATATTGCTGTGGGTTGTTTCTGGGTGTTTTTGGCTGTCCAAAGTAGTTAACTAACTCAATCCTTTACACAGGGATTTAATTTATGTCTCTGCAATTCTGAAGGGAGAAAAAAGAAATTGCAAGGTATAAACTTAGCATTGGAAAATTCAGAACTGCCTCATCCTAAGCTAGAAAAAAAGGCTTCCATATAAACACGGCTTATTACTAAATGTGTTGTGAATGCGCTTTCGCATTGTCTTTAGGAAAGTGTGCAAAAAAAAAAAAAACCTGCAAAAGCTGCTGTCCTGCTTTGAGAATAATTTGGAACTGTCTAAATTTTCATGGCGGAGAACAGAAGACAAATTGCCTCTGTATCTGTCTCTCTCTATCTCATATACGCAGCCCGGCGCTGACAAACTTTACCTTTTCTGTTGGTTTAAGAGCATTCAAAGCTCTTTCTGGAGATGCGAGAGACAGCTCTCCCAGGAGAAGCAACGTGACCCTCCTGTCCTGCCACAAGGAGACTCCAGTCAAAGCAGAGATTGGCAAACAGCCGACTTTATCCATGCAAAAACACCACCAGCTTCTCCCAGCATTATCTTGTGTGGAAAACAGAGTCAACTTGAGTTCTCCTCCACTGGGAAACACGCAAAAAGCCCTGAATTTGGAAGAACTGACTGCTTGCTGATGAATTATACATACGAGCGCGATGAAAACAGTTTTGTGACAAATTGTGATGCTGGCTTGACTAAGATTTCTGAAATGTTTCTAATGATTAGCATGAAACTAGCATAAATTAACCTCTCCAAGATAATTTACATGTCATCAGCATGAAAATGTGCTGATAAGATGTTTCTATAGGCAGCATGTTGTTATCATGGATTAGCATTGTTTCTGCCATGGTGGCCACATGTTGCTAGTTTGCTTCTACAATGGAGAGCATACTGTTAGCATCAGTACTATTGAGAATTGATATTACCTAGAATGGTTAGCACATTATTTAAATAATTACCATATGGCTAAATGTTTCTAGCATGAAGTTGCTCACATTTCAAGCATAGTTTTATTGTTATCGTTAATCCCTATGTTGCTAACATGTTTCTACCAGGAATCAACACATTAGCATGTTGCTAACTTGTTAAGACTAACATTATAACTGTAATACTACTACTACTAATAACAATAATAATAATAATAATAACGCTGTTTTTTCTTTAACATACTGTTACTGTGAATAATCCTGTTTATAATATAGTATAATATGCATATTTTATGCATGATATGGTATAATATGCATATTTTATTTGCTTATTGTACTAGCCAGCTATGTTTTACACATGGTGAACTTTGTTAAAATGCTTCTAGTTAACTTAACTTTGTTACAAATTAGCATGTTGCTAATGTTTATAGCGTTGCTTATATATTGTTAGCATGAATTAACAGTTAGCGACCATGTTTCTGGTATAGAATAACATTTCTAACATATTATCTTTTTGCTTATGTTTCTAGTGTGATTTCCATTTCATTCTCCTATGTCGCTACCATGTTTCTACCACGAATTAACACATTTCAAACAAACATTAGCATGTTTCTAACATGTTATGAGCATGCACATTTTATTGCTACTACTGATTTTACCGATAATGATGATACTACTACTGCTTCTGCTGCTACTGATACTAATGTTACCGTTTCTACTGCAGTTAACATGCTGTTACTGTGAATTATCCTGTTTATAATTTGATATTATGGTATAATATGCATATTGTAGTCGCCAGCTTACTAACCTGTTTTACACATGGTTAATGTCCACACCAGCTATACAGGGTAGGTGGAGTCGAGAGAGAGTGATACAGCCAATGCGATGGATGGGGAGGATTGGGAGGCCATGATGGGTAAGGGCCAATGGAGGGAATATTGGCCAGGACATCGGGGTTACACCCCTACTCTTTACGAGAAGTGCCATGGGATTTTTAATGACCACAGAGAGTCAGGACCTCGGTTTAACGTCTCATCCGAAAGACGGCGTCCACTGACAGTAGTCAGTGTCCCCATTAGGACCCACACAGACCACAGATTGAGCGCTCCCAGCTGGCATCACTAACATTTCCAACAGCAGCCTAGTTTTCCCATGTTGACTCCCATCCAGGTACTGACCAGGCTCAGCTCTGCTTAGCTTCAGTGAGTAACCGGTCCTATCAGTAGCATATCAAGCCATATCACCCTGGCCCGCAGGGTGATATGGCTTTTATGTTCCAGCCATGGTTGCCACATATTGTTAGCCTGCTTAAATAATGGAGAGCATACTATTAGCATGATTACCTTACCCATAGTGTGTAGCATGAAGTTACTTGGTTCTCACGTTTTAAGGAAGGCTATAGTGTTATTACAAATGTCGATGCTGCTATCATGTTTTTACCATGAATTAACAAATTTTTAACAAATATTAGCATGTTTCTAACATGCTACCAGCGTGAATTATTACTATGTTTACAATTCGATTACTACAGTTTCTACTGTAATTAACATACTGTTACTATGAATTATCCTGTTTATAATATGATATTATGGAATAATATGCATATTTTATGCATGATATGGTATAATATGCATATTGTATTTGCATATTGCAAACACCAACCTGCTAACATGTTTAACACAGGGTTAACATTGTTGTTAAGGGGCTTCTATCATGATTAATATTGTAACGTTTTAGCACAGTGGTCACCTAATTTGTTCCTGGAGGTCCGGTGTCCTGCAGATTTTCGCTCCAACCTTAATCAAGCACACCTGAACAAGCTAATCAAGGTCTTATTAGGTATACATGAAACATCAAGGCAGGTGTGTTGAGGCAAGTTGGAGCTGAACCCCGCAGGGACACCGGCCCTCCAGGACAGAGATTGGTGACCCCTGATTTAGTATGTTGCTAACATTTATAGCATTGTTTGTATATTGTTAGCCTGACTTAACAGTTTACTACCATGTTTCTGGTATAGAATAATATGTTGTTAATGGGTTTCTAACATGTTATCTTTTTGCTTACATTTGTAGCATGGTTTCCATTTCATTCTCTTATGTTGTTATTGTGTTTCTACCATGAATTAACACATTTCAAACAAACATTAGCAGGTTTCTAACATGTTACGAGCATGCATTTCATTGGTACTACTGATATTACTCCTACTGCTGCTACTGATACTGATTTTACTGTTTCTACTGTATTTATTTAACATACAGTTACTGTAAATTGTCTTGTTTATAATATGATATCATGGTATAATATGCATATTTTATGCATGATATGGTATAATACGCACATTGTAATTACCAGCTTAAAAACATGTTTTACACATGATTAATGTTGTTGTTAACAGGCTTTTATCACGGTAAACATTGTTATGAATTAGCATGCTGCTATCATTTCTAGCATCATTGTTAGAATGAATGAACAGGTTGCCACCATGTTTCACGTGTAGAATAACAGGTTGTTGACAGGTTTCTAACATGTTATAGTTTGCATTTCTAGCATGATTTTCATTTCATTCTCACAAACTAGCATCTGCTAGGATATTTCTCAATGTCTCGTCAAGCCAACAGATGAAGCTCTTTATTTTGTGTTGTTGTTTTTGCTATTTTCCTCAGACGCCTCGCTGTGTCTCCCCAAAAAAACTATCAGCGCAGTTCTGATGGAGCAGCTCAGCATGTGCTCCACTCTCACCTCGGGACTCCAGCAAAAACAAAAGGCACAAACCGAGAGACGGGGACTTTCTGTTCTGTGGCTGCTGCTGCTGTTTTGCGGATGGTTCTAGTGCTCTCATAAGTCCAGGCTGAGCCGCCGAGGATCGATGGTCGCAGACAGATGGATGGGCAGGCCTATTTTTGTCTTCCTCTCTGGCACCTCTGGGCCTCTTCTGCCTGAGAACATTGACTGATGTCCTGAGCAGCGGCAGTGGGCATTGCAGAGCCCAGGAGCACAGAGACGCCAACGCAGGAGAGTCCAACATGAGGAGAAAGGTGTGAATGCAGTGAAGAGATGCTGTGCTTCTAAATAATATTGGAAGGAGAGTAAAAATACAGCTCGTCTCAATTATTAGCCCTCCTGAATTATTAGCCCCCCTGTATATATTTTTTCCAACAATTTTTCTTTAACGGAAAGAAGAACGTTTTCAATACATTTCTAAACATAATAGATTTAATAACTCATCTCTATTCACTGATTTCTTTTATCTTTGCCAAGATGACAGCACAATATTTGACTAGAAAATTTTCAAGATGCTAGTATTCGGCTTAAAGTGTCATTTAGATGCTTAACTATGTAATTAAGCAAGTTAGGGTAAAACAGAAAAATACATTTCACAGGAGGACTAATAATAGCTGTTCATCTAACAACAAATTAGAAAGATTGATATAATAGTTCATTTGACTTTAACATGCATAAAGGATGCTAAAATAATATTTAAAATAAGTTTCATACAATTGTTCTGTTTGGTCCATGAATCTGACTGGCTGATAGCCGTGCGATATTCTGCAAAAAAACAGCACTCGTCCAGCCTCTTAACCCTTCACCTTTGTGTATTACTCCGCCCACGTACAGCCACAAGCAGAGGACACTCTACAGTTTGACAAATATTGCTGCTGTTGGACAACAAATGTACTTTTGAGGCTTTTTTTTGTCAAAAATGTAGTTGTTTAGATGGCAAATATGCAGTTTATTTATAAGGATAGTGTTTATTTTAAATATTTATAATTTCTGAGACAATGCATCGGCAGCCATCAGCCTGTCTTTGAGCAAAGACTGTTGATGTTGTTAAGAGAAAATCAGCGTAATTTCAAAACTACAGCTGATCAATTTCATGCCATTCAGCTTTATAACCTTAAAATGTGAGCAAAATCATCCGCTTTGTCATCACTTTAGACATTACACTAGAAAATCATACAAATACTAGCTCTAAAGTGATGTTGGTAAATGAGCAATGGTTTCTGCTGATTTGACGTCAGCTGCAGATGTGAAGGAATGGCGCAAGTAGTCTCTCTTACAAAAAGGTTTGGAGACTCTCTGTGCTTGATTTTCTTTTTTATCTACACGATTATGCCATCAAACTGATAAACGCAATATCACACTTGCAGCAGTGCGATGTGACTGTATATCGTATATATGTATATATGGTGGGACACTAAGGTGGTGCACTATTGCACGCTTTCCACCAGTGCCGATATACAGCCCCATCGCACTGCTACGAGCGTGATATTGCTCAGATATGCAGAAGTATGCAGTAGGACTTTTATTTTGTCAGTAACCTGGGTTAAACACTTCCAGTGAACTGCATGACGTTACAAAATCAGTGAGTTCCAAGCCTGCTTTCTTTGAAAATCAACAATCTCTACTGCCTGTTTGATATATGAAATAAAGTGGGTCTCCAAATGTATAAGAAGGTAAGGTAAGGCAAGGTAAAGCCTGCAGATCCTTTATCATTTCTTAATGTTTTTAGAATATAATATGATCTTTGATTATGCCTGACTATTACGGCAAACTATGTCACCTACTAAAATAAAATATATAGGGCGTCACGGTGGCACAGTGGGTAGCATGATCGGCTCAAGAAGCAAGAAGGTCACTGGTTCGAGCCACAGCTGGGTCAGTTGGCATTTCTGTGTGGAGTTTGATTGTTCTCCCCTTGTTGGCGTGGGTTTCCTCCGGGTGCTCCGATTTCACCCACAGTCCAAAGACATGCGATATAGAGGAATTGGGTTAGCTAAATTGGTCGTAGTGTATGTGTGTGTATGGGAGTGTATGGGTGTTTCCCAGTGTTGGGTTGCAGCTGGAAGGGCATCCGCTGCATAAAACATATGCTGGATAAGTTGGTGGTTCATTCTGCTGTGGCAACCCCGGATTAATAAAGGGACAAAGCCAAAAAGAAAATGATTGAATGAATGAATGAAATCAGTAATCTGAATTAAAATGATCGATTTCTGTGATATGAGCAGTTCGGCATACTTTACCATTTGTCTCCTTGACTTACTGATCGAGATTTTGGCACTTTTGACAGCGGAGGACGTGTAAAACAGCAGCGGGGTTATTATGAGTGCTGTGATGCTCTTGCAGGTACGCTGACTTCATCTCAGAAATAAACAACAGCTGCGGGTGAAGAAGAGAAAAGGTGCGATGGTTCACACTAAAGCAGCGCTGGACTGGCAAACAGAGAAAAGCAGAGATTTAAGGTGCGATCACAGTTTAACCTGCGCCCTGACATAAGATTCAAATTGAATCACATTTTAAGTCTGTACCATTTCATGCCACACAGCAACTCGTATCTGTTTAAGTGCAAAGTAATTACACCTGACAGATGTGAGCATCACAGCTAAAGTCCCTGTAAAATCTAAATTATATAACATGCTAGTCTTTGGGTTATCAATACACAAGTGTGCCTCAAAAACAGACCAAATTTGCACTTAGAAGATACAGTATAAACATGAGCTGTGTTTGAAATCACATGTGAATTTACTTTAAAAACTTAAAAAAATGCACTCTATATGGTATAAATCTGAGTAGTATAAATGTTATTCTGACAGTTTTCATTTTTATTATAGCATGAGCTACAGAATCTGCATTAGTTTCATGTTTTATGCTGCATTCAAGTCGTCCTGAGACATTTCTACTAACGAGTCGAGCAGACAAGCCAGATAAAATGACGTCACACATCAAACTAAGATGGACATTTAAATGCTCTTCAGGGAAACTTTATTGGGACCATTGCAAATAAATGTAAACAATCTTTAACATGTATGACAACAAACCAGCATATGTGGTTGCCAATATTTTACCATTAAACATACGGTACAGTTCATAAACTACATTCAAATTTAAGGCAAACTAAAGCATTTCAATTAAAACACTGTAAAAAAAATAGCCATAAATTAGCAGTTTTACCTATATAGTGATCTCCTTATCCACCACCAGTGTGCAGCATCCACCTGGATGCTGTGACGACAGCTATATTTCGCCAGAACGCACACCTCACACCAGCTGATTGGTGGAGAGGAGACAGAGTAATGAAGCCAATTATAATATGGGGATGGTTAAGAGGCCATGATGGACAGCGGCCAGGCAAATTTGGCCAGGATGCCAGGGTTAAACCCCTACTTTATTAATGACCTTGGTTTAACGTTTCAACCGAGAGTCCCCATCAATATACTGGGGTGTTAGGACCCACACATACTGCAGGTTGAGTGCCCCCTGCTGGTTTTACCCTACACTGTTAAAAAAAAAACCAAAAAAAAACCTGATATGATCAATTAGTCCTGACAGCATACAAGTTGAAGTCAAGAGATGTGCCTTGATGTTGTGTTATAATAATAATAATA
>CAIGQZ010031558.1:3790743-3812675 GCA_903798205.1 Danio tinwini | reverse complement strand
TATATATATATATATATACAGTATTTATATATATATTACAGTGCAGTATTTTTTAAACATATTTTTAATAGAGATATGGTGTGACTGTTAAGGCCTGTGCACACCGAGATGCTTTTTGCTTGTGTTTTCTGTCAACGTTTAACGCCTTGTGACGAAATAAAGTGCGCCAATGTAATTGTGCATACCAACGCGCAAAACTGCAGGCGTAAAAGTGTCATTTTTAAAGAAATGCCTCATGTTCATTTTTTTTTTGTTTCTCCACCATCTCCACCAATCAGATTGTCACTTTTGTTCACGTGCACGGAGCTGCTGAAGTTACAGTAAACAGCACTTAGTGGAGCTCAAGCGCAAAACTGTCAATGCAAGCGCACATTGAATGAGATGCTCAGAGACGATATGAATGTGGAGCTGCTTATTGCACTGCTGAACAATAATCATTTCTTCATCATAGAGCTGGAACTGCTACTTGAACCATCCATGCTTGTTCGAATCTCCAGTAACTTTAACAACAAGCGTGTCAACTTTGTCTTCTTCTGTGTTACAAGCGGGTGTCAGAAGCTCAAAGTTGTGTAGTGCCATCTAACATTAAGGATTGAGTTTGCATAATTTTCTACTCGACACCAGTGAAAAATCGCTTGGGTGTGTACAAGCCTTGAAAGTTTTGTATAGAAGCCTCAAAGAAGCATTTTTAGAGCTATGGAGTGATTGTAAGAATGTGTGCAAATGTGTAAAACTGGTGCAAGTGTCAGTTAAAGTGTCAGAGAGATGATTGTGTGTTTTCTACAGGTGGTTTGTCAAACCAACTCACCTGTGTGAGGCACAAAATTTAATCATTCAATTTGAATCATAATATTTAATATAACCAAATCTGCCCAACTCACTGCAGAAGTAAATATGCATCTCAACTCTCCTGCTTTCACCAATACTGTGTGTCATGAGCTCTACAGGGTCAATGTACATTGCCGACTGCTATAGTAAAACTTTTGGTCACTTGGTTTAATGCCAAATGTCTGATGAGCCTTTCCCACATCCTGGAGAGTTATTCAATTCAATTCAATTTAGTTCAATTCATCTTTATTTCTTGAGCACTTTTACATTGCAGATTGCTTTAAAGCAGCTTCAGGTAGAAGATTATAGTGAATTGAAACATTGTCAGTTCAGTTTTCAGAGTTTAAGTTCAGTTTAGTTCAGGTCATTGTGGTTTAATATTCACTGATGAGAGTCCAAATACTGAAGAGCAAATAAATCGATGCGCAGCTCCACAAATCCCGAACCATGCAAGCCAGTGGCGACAGCAGCAAGGAAAAAAAAACTTCACCAGTTGGCGAAAGTGAAGGATAAAAAAACCTTGAGGAAAAACCAGGCTCAGTTGGACATGACTAATTCTCCCATGGCCAAACGTCTTGTGCAGAGCTGCAGTCTAGGCGCCAGGGACTGGAGAACGCTGAACATAAGCAAAGACTCGCTGTCCCTGGAGTCTCACAGGAATCAGTCTCATGCTCTCCACTCCTCCATGACTATCACAGCAGCTTCTCAGGATACGGCCTGGTCCAGGATTATGAAAACTTTGGGATCATCTCTTCGCAAGCCTTAAATAACATCAGATGTGGAGAGTTATGGTGTGGAGAAGCCCCCAAAAAAAGTGTTTTTGAGCGATAAGGAGTCATTGTAAGAACGTAAAAAGATTTATAAGTAGAAACAGAAGGTGAAGACGTGATTATTCAATTAAATAATCACCAACTATTCAATAATGATGCGAGGACTCTAAAGTGTTTCCCAGATGCCCTCTTTATGCTATTACAACTGTACTGTACATCTTACAGTCATAAAACTAATGTAAAGCACAGAAAGCAGGCATCATTTGCTCATTAGGCAGAAGCTGAGCGGCAGCAGAAGGAAATCTCATGGAACAATCGATGCACTGCGGCTCTTATTAACATTTGTAAGTCCTGATTTTATTGGAAACCCCTCTGTCTGAGATCCTGACCTGAGGAAATTACTGAACGACGCGCCACCTCATCTGCTCAGGCAGAAAAGGGCCGAGATCTACAGCGTGAAGTTAATCACCTCAATACAGAGGAAAAACCCAGAGAAACTATTCACATCCATCGATCTCAGATGCAGGAAGAGGCGGAGATGCATTTTCTTCTGCTTTTTTAAATGGTATGCACAATGACTTTCATTTGTAAACTTTTGTTTTTGTACATTAAACACTTGGTAAGTTTTGTATATTTATATATAAATATTTAAATAATCTAAATTAAATAAATTAAATTATTTTCATTTCTTTCCAGTCAATATTCATCACAGATTACAAGGTTTTGCTTTTTTCGACTCCTTTGATGGTTGTAAATGGTAAAATTTAATATAACAGTGTGGCTAAAACATCTATTTAACCGCATAAGCTTGTGTAAAACTATAAAGAAACCTTTTAATTCAAACGCATTTCAGATTAGATCTGTTCTAAAAACCTCTACTTGGTATTCAGGCAAAGTTTTCAAATGCACAGCAATCACGCCAAGGTGAGTTGATTCATCTAATCTACACGTATTGAACTGTAATTGCAGGGTAGCAGAACCGTCTGTCTGTGAAGACGGTGAAGAAGCGTTCACTCCTGACAACCACAAATGTATTTGGTTTAATCGGTAAAATGAGCTGTCGCTTAAGTTTATATTTAGTCCCGGCTCAGTGGTTTAATTAACTTCTTTTGCAATAACTCGTTGTCATTTACAATCAAATGCTATACATATACACATTCAAATACACTCACCCCATTTTGCCTTTAGAACTGCAGTAATCCTTCATGAAAGCAGATTCTGGAAACACTCCTCTCAACATTTTTGGTCAATATTGACATGATGGCATCAGACAACTGATTAGTCTATGAAGTGAATCTCCCACTGCAGGACATCCCAAAGATGGTGCTCTATTGAACTTACACCATTATGGCTCATTCACACCGAACAGTTCCGTTGATTTCGAAAGCTTTGTTGCTTCAAAAAATGCGAGAAGCAACGCTTCGGAATGGTTTTGGGAAAAAGTGCTGCAAAAAGATATTCGCATGTAGCAAAGTTTGTTTGTAGGGTGAGAAGAAGAAGACAGGATCGGCGATAAAAGGCAAGTAACAGTCTTTAAAATAAAGTGACACCACATGCAAAACTGTGTGTGCTCTCTCTCTTTCCCCCGGCAACTCCTTCTCCTTTCCTTGAGAAGAGTGTCTCTACGGCCCAATCACTAGAATAAACAGGTGTTATTTATTATTTTTGATTGGCCTGCTGATTAGCCGCCGGGTTCTGAGCATGCTCTCCCCCCTCATTGGGTGTTCGATCTTGCATACCTCTCCACAACGGACACAGCCACCGAGTGCCTGTAAGCAGAAACTCGCAATGGTTGTCCCACCTTCTAGTAGTTCTGATTGGTCCACTGCTTTGAAATTGATAGTAATAATTGTGATGCATGTAAAAGTTGAGGTTCTGTTAGCTTCAAACTAGTCCATCAATTACATTTACACTAAAAAACGTAAAAAAAAGTTTGTTTTGTGTAAACACGTCTGTGTTCAAAATGTACGGCTGACAGTTAAGGGGTAAAATGGTGTTCAATTAGTCCTAAGGTGTACAAAGAAAAACTTATGTACACCATTACACCAGCAGCCGCCTGAACAGTTGATGTAAAACAGGGCAGATCCATGCTTTCATGTTATTTCCACCAAATTTGAACCCAAATATCCAAACGTTGGAGGAGAATTCAAGACTCATCGTTTTGTAGCCTCAGTTTGTTGTTTTTTTTAGCTGAGAGGAGTGTGTTTCTCCAGTGTTTTCTTCTTCTGGAGCTCATCTGCTTCAAGGTTTGAGGTGTTGCTGTGTTGTGTTCAGAGATGCTCTCCTGCAGACTACAGTTATTTAAGTTACGGTTGTCTTTCCAGAGACTGGCATCAACAAGGCACTTTTTCCTCCAACACAACTGCACATATATCATCTTTTCCAAATCATCTCTGCAAACCCCAGAGATGTTTGTGAATGATCAACAAGCATGCCTTGTTACTTAAATCACCTTTTCCAGACATCCCGCCGTGCAAAAACTCATTTCAAGGTAAAACGTAACTTTTTCCTCTAGCATTCTCAGCTAAAGTTTCCATGAATTTGTAATATAATCTGACTACATTACACTTTCCCAAGGTTGTATAATGTATGCAGCTCAATAGTATGGCTTGTTTGATTCTTTGTCAGGTGCGCTGATCTTTTAGATAACTTATTTCAAGTGGTAGTGATCTGCACTCATTTCAATAGTTTCCATTTAACATTATTTTACATTCTTCAGCAAACCACAAATGTTTAGACTCAATGCCCTCTTCAGTATGAATGTAATAGCTAAATAAATGTAAGGTCCTTCAAATGGTATTTAAACTTAACTATATCAACCAGCACATCTTGATCTAATAGAAATTGTGGCGGAAAGGTTTGAGTGCATATTCCTGACAAGCCGTCAGGTACGATATGTGATTGTAGCCGCAGAACAGCTTTAGTGACCACAGTAATTTACACTAGAGGTACTTTACTACATTATTGGTGTAATTCAAGGCTTACATTATCCCTACATGCGATTATACTCTCTCACTCTAGAGGTGATTTTTCCTGGTAGCGTTCTCCCTCTTGCATCCATGATTTCCTGGATATTGTATTTAATTTGCAGGGAGCCATCAGGAATATGGGGGAGACTCCCAGAGCTTCCGGGAAAGGTGGCATTTCTGCTGTTTATCACCTTTATGTTGATCAGTCTGAACTTCAGCTATTTCAACCAGCACATCTTGATCTAATAGAAATTGTGGTGGAAAGGTTTGAGTGCATATTCCTGACAAGTGATCAGGTACGATATGTGATTGTAGCCTTGAAAAGTTCTTCAACAGCTTCAGTGACCACAGGGATTTACACTAGGGGTTCTTTACTACACTATTGGTGTAATTCAATGCTTACTAGACCACTACATGTGATTATACTCTCACTCCAGCGGTGATTTTTCCTGGTGGCGTTCTCTCTCTGTTGCATCCATGATTTCCTGGATATTGTATCTAATTTGCAGAGAGCCATCAGGAATATGCGGGAGACTCCCAGAGCTTCTGGGAGCGGTGGCATTTCTGCGGTTTATCACCATTGTGTTGATCAGTCTGAACTTCGACTATTCTAACCAGCACATCTTGATCTAATAAAAACTGTGGCGGAAAGGTTTGAGTGCATATTCCTGACAAGCCGTCAGGTACGATATGTGATTGTAGCTAAAGAATAGCTTTAGTGACCACAGTAATTTACACTAGAGGTACTTTACTACATTATTGGTGTAATTCAAGGCTTACATTATCCCTACATGCAATAACACTCTCTCACTCTAGAGGCGATTTTTCCTGGTAGCGTTCTCCCTCTTGCATCCATGATTTCCTGGATGTTGTATCTAATTTGCAGAGAGCCATCAGGAATATGCGGGCATTTCTGCTGTTTATCACCATTGTGTTGATCGGGCTGAACTTTGACTGATCTAACCAGCACATCTTGATCTAATAGAAATTGTGGAAGAAAGATTTGAGTGCATATTCCTGACAAGCTATCAGGAACAAAATATGATTGTAGCTGCAGAACAGCTTCAGGGACCACAGGGATTTAGACAAGAGGTACTTTACTGCACTATTGGTGTGATTCAAGCCTTTCTATATCACCACATGTGATTATACTCTCACTCCAGGGGCAAATTTTCTTGTGAGTGTTCTCTTTGTTGCATCCATGATTTCCAGGATGTTGTATCTAATTTGCAGGGAGCCATCAGAAATATGCGGGAGACTCCCAGAGCTTCCAGGAGAGGTGGCATTTCTTCTTTTTTTTGGTCCACTGCATTGATCAGTCTAAACTTCAGCTATTTCAACCAGCACATCTTGATTTAATAGAAATTGTGGTGGAAAGGTTTGATTGCATATTCCTGACAAGTGATCAGATACGATATGTGATTGAATCCTCTGAAAGTTCTTTAACAGCTTCAGTGACCACAGGGATTTACACTACACTCTCAGAAATAAAGGTAGGACAGCTGTCAATGGGGGTGGTACCTTTTCAAAAGGTACACATTTGCACTTAAATAGTCCATATTGGTACCTCAAAAGTATATATTAGTACCTACAAATTTTAAGAGTAACACTTTTGTACTTTTTAGGTACCAATATGTACCCTTGAGGTATTAATATGGACCTTTTAGGAACAAATTTGTTCCTTTTGCAAAGGTACCACCCCAGTGACAGCTTGCCTACCTTTATTTCTGAGAGTGTAGGGGTTCTTTACTACACTATTGGTGTAATTCAATGCTTACTAGATCACTTCATGTGATTATACTCTTATTCCAGAGGTGCTTTTCCTGGTAGCATGCTCTGTTGCATCCATGATTTCCTGGATATTGTATCTAATTTGTAGAGAGCAACCAGGAATATGCGGGAGACTCCCAGAGATTCTAGGAGAGGTGGCATTTCTGCTGTTTATCACCATTGTGTTGATCAGTCTGAACTTCAGCAGATCCACATGCGAGGAGGGTCTGGCTTCAGACCGGTTGCACATGCAAGCTGAAAAATGTGTGCTAAATGCATACATATAAATGAGACCGCATGCAATCTTAATCTTATCCCTTACAGTTGGTCACTTGGTCTATTGAGT
The DNA here is from genome assembly GCA_903798205.1 of Danio tinwini. NCBI lineage: Eukaryota > Metazoa > Chordata > Actinopteri > Cypriniformes > Danionidae > Danio > Danio tinwini. Next base: position 3,805,992 of record CAIGQZ010031558.1, on the reverse strand, counting down.
AGATGAGTCTGCATGTGCATACTTTTGCCACATCCTCAAACGCACAGAGCTGGCGTTATATGAATGTCATACAACCGTTTTTGAATGGTCACCAAGTTCAATGCATTTTGTAGTCTGATCAAAGCACTCTGTTGTGCAAGCGCTGAACTAAAACTGCTTAAGGCACAGCGGTGCAATTCAAAATAAATGCTCTGAGCAATATTTAAACTGAATCTTCCTGCTGTGGTGCAGATATCCACTGGTTTGGGGCCATTAAGACCATCTGCGGGGCCACGTCTATCTTTAAGTGCTGTTAAATTCAAGACAAGCTGTTTGAATGTTTTCTTTTTTCCCTGGGAAACATCAAGGTAATGTTGTTTACAAAGAAAAGCGCTGACGCTCTCGAGACAAAGAAATCAGCGAATGTTCCCAGCCTCTCAGATGTTGTTCGCATCTTCAACCCAGTCCTGCCAACAGAGTGGGGAGAAAGATCTCCAGTGTGCTGAAGGTGAAAAAAAAAGCCCCGATCTCAGTGATAAATCAGGCCTCAGGCAAGGCCAGAAGAGCTCTCCGGACAGCTTTAGACTACAGCATGAAAACACTCAAAAATATCAGATATTATAAAGGACTTCTGTATGTCATACACAGCTCACAGTCTGAGGATGAATACCTGGAACAAAAAAAGGAGAGAGTAAATGGCTGGGAAGTGTTGGGACATTGTTTGTGTTTGTATAACATGAGCGACTGACTGAAAAACAGCATGCAATTCTTTCAAGTTGTCTTGTGAGTCACTGATGAGAAAAGAGGAAGCAAGAATGTTTCTTTCTATTGTGAAAAAAATGACTGAAATTATAATTTTGTAATTATTGAAACAACCCAATAATTAGCCTAGTGTTTTCTCATGCATGGACTCAAGATTCTCATAGAACTCAGTCAAGTTTGGTGAAGGAAAAATCATGGTTTAGGTTTACATTCAGTATGGGGGCGTGCGAGAGATCTGCAGAGTGGATGGCAACATCAACAGACTGGGTAAGACATTTGTGCTGCACATTTCATTACAAATCACAGGAGAGAGCAAATTCTTCAGCAGGATAGCGCTCCTTCTCATACTTCAGCCTCCACATCAAAGTTCCTAAAAGCAAAGAAGGTCAAGGTGCTCTAGGATCGGCCAGCCCAGTCACCAGATATAAACATTATTGAGCATGTCCAGGGTGAGATGAAGGAGGAGGCATTGAAGATGAATCCAAAGAATCTTGATGAACTCTGGGAGTACTGCAGTAATGCTTTCTTTGCCATTCCAGATGACAGAGTTATTTAAGTCATTGCAGAGATGTATGGATGCAGTCCTCCAAGCTCATGGCAGTCAAACACAATATTAATTCTTTTTCCACTGCAGCATGACTTTATATTCTATACTGGACATTATTTCTGTTAAGTAACAAGACTTTTGTTTTAGTAAAGTCAGACCTTACTGTCCTAATGAAATAATAAAAAAATCAAGGCATGATCATATTTTATTTTTGTAAAATAAGCGTAATCTAGAGGCCTTTGCCTTTCATATAAGCCACTTCTGATACCAAACGATCACCTAGAAGTCAAGTTATTACTTGTTGTTGTTTTTTTAGGCTGTTTGGGACATTGATGCTTTTTGCTAAACATTCCGACACACTTCAATCCCTCGAACCAAAAATAAACATTGGGAAAGGATAAAAAAATTAAATGGAGTTAACCATTTCGGTTAAAAAGAGTAAAGATCAAAGTTGCTTATGAGCTAACAGCACCACCACTACCAGCAAGAAGCATCACAGCAGCTCCTAATAAAAAAGCTGAATTTTAACACAGCGTGGAGTAAATATTTCAAAGGGCGCAGCTGGTGGTGGTCAGCAGGAAGAGTTTCGGCAGCTGGTGCCTGGCAGGGCTCCGTGGTGGAGGCTTTTCCCCTCATATAAAGACAGATGGAGAGGGTGAGTGACCTGGCAACCCAAAACCAGTACTTCGATATTCATCATTTCTACTGCCATTAGCAGGAACTAATGTGAACTAGGCTACTAGTTAACCGCTCATGTCCACAATTACACTGTAAAAATATATTGTGTTGTATATTACAGTGCAAAAACCTTGTAATAAGCTGCCAGTACATTTTCTGTTATATTACGGACTCAATTTCTCGATATATTATTTCTTATACATCATTTCCAACTACTAAAACGTCAATACAAGTCACTTTGTTTTACAGTAGAGTTGAATTTTCAACATCAAAAGTCGAAGAGATCAACATCCCATAATAATGCCAATTGTAAATAAACAGAAAAAAAAAATGTGTGAATCACAAAATATAGCGTAGCTGTCATTCAATAAAAGTCAGAAAATAAACGTCCCTTTTTAAACAACGTGTTATTGTCAGTGCTGTAGGATGAACTAGATTTAGGTTAACTGACCACCTTATAGCTGTTATCGAAGGAAAATGCTACAGTAGACCCAGTGACTATCAAAACAATGTCACGTTTAATGTTAATGCTAAAATAAAGTAGACACTTAGCTAGCAGCTTAATGCAATGTGTATTTATATAGTGCATTAATTGTGCATGGCCATACACCCAAAGCGCTTCACAATCATGAGGGGTCTCTCCACACCACCAGCAGTGTGCAGCATCCACATGGATGATGTGACGGCAGCCACAGGACAACGGCACCAGTGCGCTCACAACACACCAGCTATAGATGGAGTGAACAGACAGTAGCTATGTTTCCATCCATCTACTTTTACGCGCATTTTGTAAAACATATGCGCATAACTAAGTAGGATAAACTTTTTGTTCAATAAAAAAAGATGCGCATAAACTACGATGGAAACACTTTTACCACACAAATTCCACCTTGCGCATTATAAAAAAGGTCTAGTGATTTTGTTATAAGAGATCATGTGATGGTAAAAATGTGTGTGAATGGACAAACCAGCAGGCTGAGCACATTATAAACCATCTGAAATGTTGTTTTGGTCATTTCTAAAACGCCCTACCGTGTAAGTCAGTGGTGGGCAAACTTTTTAGACCCGTGAAGGGCCACATGTCAAATCCTTCAAAAAAATAACTTTTATTTATAGTGGCAGTATGCATGGAATATGTAATATGGGACAGAATCATGTCACAGTAACACAAAACAGATTTTTTTTAATAGTTATTATTGAGTCAAATTTACAATCAAATGAATTTGCACTGCTATTTATAGTTACTTATTAATCATCATAAAACAATAAAATAATCCTTTATAAAATATAATAATACTATCAGTAATAATAATGTAATAATTTTTACAGTGGAGAATAGAAAATATTTTGTCGGATAGAAAAAAAATCTCATATTAACACATACAAAATACTTCTTAAAGTTTACTATTCAGTCAACTCTACAATTATCTAATTTGCACTACATCTTTGATAAAATAACTTTTTAAAGTGGATGTATGCATGGAAAATTTATTCTATTACAAAAATTAACACATTTAACACATTGAGTCAAATTCACAACAATCTCATTTGAGCAATCATAAAACTATGAGATAAAACAGAAGAAGAATCTGAGGGCGTACTCACACTATGTACAGTTGCCTTGAACCTGGCCGAAGCACGCTTGTCCCCCCTGCCGTCTAACTTGACAGCCCGCATCACAATACATCCGGGCCCGAGCACGCCTACGTCAACGATGATGCGCTATTTAGTTTAAGAAGGGCTCTTGCAAAAAAAAAAAAGAAAAGAAACACATTTTGCGCAAAAGTGCATTTTAATATCTGAGTGTGTTTTAATTCTACTGATTGCGCTAACTGTACCACGTGCAATACTGCCATCAAATGGCGTTCACTTGTATTGCATAATTAATTTGCTAATTTTAAAACCAAACCGTTACTCAGAAGCAGCATTTTAAAAACTCCGTCGCGGGCCGGATGAAAGTGTTCAGCGGGCCACATAAGGCCGTAGTTTGCCTACCGCTGGTTTAAGTATTAGTGTTATTATGTTATTAATGACCTCCAGAATCAAGAGCGTCTGTGCTCCGCGTCTGACACCTTCAAATGCCACCGCGCGTTCACTGTGTGTCAGGATTGCCTTCTGAGGCGCAAGTCATTTATTAAATGAAGAAAAGATTGACGCAGCTTCTCGTATCGAAGCAATTTCTGTTTTTACTCTTGATATTTGGCGCCAGTTAATCAGGAAGTGACTATTTTGTTTGCTTCGACTCGTTGGATGGAAACGCTGCTTTATTCGCACGTCTTTAATGCGATAATCCAGTTTTGCGCAAAAAGTTTATAAGCATTTTTGGATGGAAACAAAGCTACTGATAGAGCCAATTCAGTGGATGAAGATGATTGGGAGGCTATGATCGTAAGGGCCGATTAAGGTTACACCCCTACTCTTTACGAGAAGTGCCATGGGATTTTTTTAATGACCACAGAGTCAGGACCTCGGTTTAACGTCTCACCCGAAAGACGGTTAACTATATTCATGATTAGCATTGGCATTTAGAAAAAAATTGCAATATGAACCATGATTATTTGTCGTCCATGATGAATTAGCCTACTAGCTGTCAGCTAACCGCCTCAATGTGAAGGCCAAAACCAATAATACACAGATTTGACCTTTAAGCAAACGTGTTCATCTCGAGTGCAAGTCATTTCAGTGCTGTTAAGGTTGAACTAGCATGCTAGCAAAATGGCAATACCATCTTGTATTTACAAATTAGGATACGTTCATTCTTAAGATCTGGCTTCCTTGCGTTAAAATTGAAAATGCCATCAAGGAGCGCTAAATTTATACTCAACAATAATAAGAAAACATGAGTGGGGGAAAACTGCCATTGAGATAGCACACAAAAAGTTTAAGAGAGAGAAAAAACAAGTCATAATAATCATAGAAGAGGCCATTTATTCACAGTGTCTGCTATTTGGGTAATTTGCTGGGAAAGATCATTAAGCTTAAAATAAAAAGGCATTTTAAAGATGCGCTCTACAGTCGTGCACACTAATGAAAGCTCTTCACAGTGAGATTGTCTCATTTGCTCTTCCGTGCCCTAGGAGGCCTGCCAATGGCAAATTGATATCAACACAAATGACATCTAGTTGCAAGGCGGCATTGTCCTCGGCAGTCAGACAAACGACAGGGAGGATGGATGGAGTCGCCTCGTGTGAATACGGTATCGATCTTACGGTCACATCAGGGGAGCCAGAGCGGGATAGAGGCAGTGCAGAACCGATTGATTTAGGCTGATGTGTGCTTAATTAAGAAGAGGAATCTTCCACAGACGCTTTCTGCAGTTCTTCGCCGACTGCCTGTGTAATTATAAGTCAGCTTCAGTGCTTCCACACCTCCTGTATTGAAGTGTGAGGAAAACAGAGGCAGTATTGACTCAATACAGACAAGACTATCCTCTAATTACCCAGAGAATTTGAGAAAAGAACAATACGGTTTAGGTACAGCCGCCGCACAGCTGCCGGGTGGAATTTACAAGGATAAAAAGCTCACGAGGATGAAGATGGGAAAAAGGGGCCACTGATGTGCCAGGTTTGGACCACACAACTTGGACAAACATGAGCGGAAAATCAATAGGAGTAGTGTAGGTAGCTCTCCGAGGCGCTCACAAACACAGCTACTCTGTGCCACGGTAATGCCCACAGAGTAATCAAGTCAATGTCAGCAATTCCAAACCAACGTCACTGTTGAAAGACACGTCCATTTAAGCAAAACATGCTTGTACTACATGGTCACTGCTGACCTAAAATGAAGCTGGGCTCACACATTGCGTGATTTTTTAGTCCTTTATGGTTATAGCTTTTATGAATATGATTCCCATGTCACAATGTAGGATGTGTTCTCATAATATCAGCAGACAGATATAAGAAGACTCATCCAAAGTTTTGAGTCATCAATCAAAATTAAATAAGTCAACAGAAGTCATACAAAATATATCTCAAAGTTCGGTTATTGTTGCACTGTAAACCACTTTTTTCCCTGAAGGAGGCTGAAGCTGTATTGGATGATCATCTTAAGAGATCATCATACAGCAAGACTGTAAGTTTTAGACACTGCCAGAATTTCACGGAGGAAGAATTTGATTAGCTGCCGGTGAACATGTCAAACCAGCAATAAAAGACTACAGATTTTAGTTTAGGGTTACGACATTCGTGAAAATCAAGGATTTGCTAATTGTCTCAGACGACACGAATAGTGGCCAACAGTCGCAAAAGATAAGCTTGGATTTATTCAATATTAAATTAACGCTTGATCCAAGTACACCAAGTAGTCTACTCTCCTTTAGTCTTTATGTTATGGTAATCCATACCATGAATATATTTATGCTATAGCAAAAGGTAGAAGTGCCACTTTCATGGCCCAGACGCAGAGGCGAGAGCATGGTTGCAGAAAACAGCTGGAAAGAGTAAAAAGACTGAGCTAAGGATCCTGCTGCTGAAATAACAATCATGTGCCAGCATGACCACGAAAGACGTGCTGTTAAGAGTAAGGGTCACTGACAAGTGCATATAGGCAGTCACAGTTGCATATGAGCCGCCCAAGGCGAACAGCTCCAACCTTTACAATACCATTCTCTTCCCACAACCACCCACAGCTGACAGTCAAGTGCAGACCAACACTTAAGAACGCTAAAACACCAAACGCGCGATATGAGTGCACAATAAAGTGGTGGAAGAGTTGGCATCAAAGATTTGGTGGTTTTATGCAGCTTAGGCCATGCAAATTAATTTGCATGCAAAACGGAAGGAAGGATTAATGGATGGATGTTTAATTTACCCCTAGGTGAGTATTGGCATACAGATCACACTGTGACTCAAGTGCTTCATTTTATCCTCGTTCTATTGTAATTTCCCAATCCTCACCGCAAGTGGCCACATTGCCGTGGCGTTTCCACTCAGGCTGATGATAGGAAGTTCACTCAAGTGCTTCAATGTCATGGCCTGGTCAGCAGATTTCTCAGATGTCCTTCCTATCTCTCAGGAGTCTGTCAAACTAGCAGAATGCACCTGTTAAGATCACATAAAGGCTGCTGGACATGGTCCAAATCATAGGGGGCTGCCTACACAGATAGCATCCTAACTACGACAGAACCTTGGAAGTGACCGATTTTAAGCACTTAGTCATCAACTAAAGCTGATAAAGAAAAAATAATAATCAATTTAGGTGTGTGCCATTTTGAATTGCTCATCCCTATGCCCTAATCCCTGAAGGGTTTAACCTTCAGAGAGAGAGAGAGAGATAGCTTTGAAAAGATGAAGGCTGCAGTGGACCAAACAATAAAAGCTAAGTTTTCTTTAAAAAGGAAAAAACATGGCAATGAAAAAAAAGTACCCACAACTCACAAAATGCATCACTAGGCCCATTTGAAGTGGCCAAAGTACTTCAGTTTAGAAAGACCAAAAATCCCTGCTATGATTGTTCTCACACCAAATGAGGCAGATGTATCCTGCTTGGATGCAGCAATATTGGCTGTACTACAATGCAAACTTGTATGTCCTTCCAGAACGGCTTGAATTTAACATGAGGACTTGCTCTCTCTATCAAAACCATGAGGTCAATGGTCTGCACATTTGAACTTTTTTGGTCTTGACAAAGTGTAACACACTTCAACATGGCAGTGGGGATATTCCTGAGGGAAAGCACTTGGGGAATGTTGAACACAGCCATTCTATTAATTCAGCTACTGACTTGGTAAACAAAATAGTGCATTGATGGATTTTTTTCCCCTAAAGGGATGCACGCTGCCTTAGATTTTGGGCAACAAATTGCAGCTTATCACTTGAATCACTGACAGCTTTGATGCATTAAAATATTGTCTGGTTGTGCAGGTCACAAAATTGTGGAACAGAGCCAAACTTAGCACTTGCATAACATCATATTAGGTTGTTGAGGTTAAGCATAACTTTCTGAAACAGCAAAATAAGTTTTGGAACAAAACCCTTTAATATGGCGGCCATGACTATTCTCACTGAGTTGGAATGCTGCAGCTTTCTGACTATATTCAGTGCATACCGGCAAGGTTTCTCCCATGCTACCTGATATTTTGGCCAAAGTATTGCAGGTTGATTACTGGAACAAACATTTTGTTGGTAGCATATCCATGTCTTAAAATGTTACTAATGTAGGCAGCTATATATGTCTTGGAACAGAGCCCCATTCAGCACCTACAATTTAACATCTTATTAGGTGGTTGACAGACTAAACATACATTTAATTTTCATTGGATAACACGGACCAATGAATCAAATAAGTGAAAAGTGTCCATTTATTCTGAAGTGACAAAGTAGTTTTGGAACAACCTTTCAATACAGTGGTCATGACTGTTCTCACTCTGTTGTGCCCAAGATAGATCCTGTTTAGTATGCTGCAATACTCTCTCAATTTGTCTACCATCTTGAGGCAACTCACACAGCTATTGATTCTTCCCAGCCGACCTTAAATTTTGGCCAAAATTTTAAGCTTACCTTCTGGAACAAACCTTTTTGTGGGTAGGATACCCTTGATGCTTTAACATGTATTTTGGCTAAGGTGTGGAGGATGTGCTCTAGGATGGTTTAAACTTTTGTGTTGTTATACACATAACACACCATACAAGCTTTTTCATTGTTTATGATCATTGATGTGTCCATCATCATCAACAGGAGTACCACCACCTACCTCTGGTGTGGACAGCAGTCAAAACCAATCTAAAGTTCCCGCACCGAGGATAGTTTGTGAGATACGGTTGCCTACATCAAACCTTTGTTTGATGTTCAGTGGAAATCCTCATAAGATACCTGCAAGAGTCCTCGACGAGGTTATAACACAGAAAGCAACAAAACAAGAAAAGAAAAAGGGGGTAAAGCCAATGGGCAAATCCCAATCAGCCAAAAACATAACAGCAGTGATAGAGGAAATCTGAGGGATGAAACAGGAAATCTATTATCCATGAGCTGTTTGAAATCTCAGTCTCTGCCAATGAACCTCAGTCCCAGATGGAAACTCTGTGTTCTTTTATAGTTTGCTGAAGCAGAAAAACACCTTGAGCTTGTGCTATGAAGAGCTCAACCAAGGTAAGGCTACGTTAAGACCTGCATTTCTCCTTCCCCAGCCTTTGACCATACCCATAAATTTACAATTCTCTGGGTGTTTTGCATTTAAATGAGGTACACTTTAACGGGAACAGTTTGTGAACGTTTTGAAAGAAACATAAAAAGGTCGGAGCAGCAAAAGCTTGGATTATTTACTCTTGCTTGAGCCCTTCATATTCCCCTGGTCCGGAAGACTTCCCAATTACAATTACCATTTTACCTTTTAAGTAAACTGCAAATTTCCTTGGAAAAATCCTCGGTTCCTCACGTCTCAGGCTGGGAACAAACTTGCCATGACAGTGAGGAGTCTTCAAACGTCCCACCACAGCAAGACTGCATTACGTGTGCAAATACAGGTCTTACTGAACAGAGACAAACCCATGAATAATGCAACCGACTCACTGCACCTGGAGGAATGACAATGAGATTCCTGCTTTTTCCGCCGTTATGATCCTTATTAGAGCTCCAATGGGCTGTCATGGAGCTTAATCTGTAAAATAAACACACTGCATATACATACATTAGCTCCGTCTACAAGTCAAGACTCCTAAAGAATATATGCAACTCGGTTTGTCGGCATATTCAGTCCGTTAACTTGCACAGAATAAAGCAATTGGTTCTACTGTATACAAACATGCGGTAACCTTTCAGAGAAAAGAATGCAATGAGCTGTTGAATCAAAACGTTCTCGCTGGAAATGTTTATTAGACAGGAAGTCATTAGAATGTAAATGTGTTAGGCGCTTTCTCGACCTCATTTTCCCTACGCTCACAAAATACATAAATATTTGACATTTATCGTCTTAATTTGCTGTTCAAACATTCAAAGCTGTAAATTTGTTATAGCTATACTTCTTATGTTAAAAACACGTTATGTACAATAGACAAGATATTGCATTTGGCGTAATTACAACAATCTCGTTATTTCATTTACAGTTCTGATTTTCATGAATGTCATCATCGTCTGGCATTCGCAAACAAATCTGAGTCTCATAAAATGGGACCATAAAAAGGAGAAAGAAATCATACTCCAGTTAATTTGAGAATTAATAAGACATATAAAATAAACAAGGACATTGTACTGCGTTAGACAATCACATTTTCCTGGCCTCTGCTTTTATATTTGGCAGAATTTCATTTGAAGGGCCCTAAAGAATCGCAAGGTTGGCAACAAATGGACTTAGCATGCAAATGCACAAACATTCCTGAACACTTCTGCAGATTTGACACTATTATGCACCATGTGTGGCATCTACAGACGCTTTTATGCATGTTTAGGTATGTGTTGTCGATATTCAAACAGGTTATATAGATGTTCACTCTACCTATGTTTTGTACAGGTGAATGAGATTGTGGAAGGTGTAGTCCAGAGATGCCAATCCAAATTCGAATGGAATGAATCAGCTCTGATTAAATGTGAACAAGAATGGCAGCCCTTATTGCCCAAAGGCAGCTCGAGTCTCTGTAATGCCCTAGGTAGATCAAGTACCTTTCATATGAAGCTCTATTATCAGGCTATATGACTTTGTCTCGCTATCTTTCAGACAACCAGCAGCAGTACGGTAACGCAGTGCTGTAAAGTGATCCGGTGCACCATAAGTCCTTAACAGTGAAGTCTATTACAGTGGATGTCTAACGCTCCATTTGCATCCTAATAAAGCATTTCCGGGTTGAAGACATCCATTTTACTTACAGCCCACCTGTTCCTTTGGCACAACACTTGGCAAACTCCATAAAAGTCTGTTTCCATTTATACCGCGTAGGCATGTGCTCTGTACGGAAACCCTTGTTGGGAATTTCTGGGACCACCCACACAGATTCTAATCATTCAGACCCCGAACTCCAAACTTAAAGAAACTATCAATGCTTTAATGCTATGAAAAGCCTGTATAAACTCGCCCACGACTCTGCTCAAATTACACATATGGATCGGAGGTATAACTTTTGATTACACTCACAATAGTCGATACACTCGTTTAACCAACGAGAGCTCTTTGTGTGCAGATTTTTTTAGCAATAAGAATAGAGACTTTGATTTAAGAAAGCAGCAGATTTTCTAAAGTTCTATTCACACCGAGTGAAAACTGACTGAGAAATGACATATAAGCCTTTTTCTTCAACCACCGATTGTGCATAGTCCAACACACTGATGACATTTGGACCAATTTTTTAACTGGTTTACTTGCACTGGACATACTGTAAATAAAAACTTTTACATATACAGTTGAAGTCAGAGTTATTAGCCCACCTTTGAATTATTATTTTTTATATTTCCCAAATGATGTTTAACAGAGCAAGGAAATTTTCACAGTATGTCTGATAATATTTTTTCTTCTGGAGAAAGTCTTATTTGTTTTATTTTGGCTTGAATAAAAGCAGCTTTAACTTTTTAAACATCATTTTAAGGACAAAATTATTAGCCTCTTTAAGCTATTTTTTTCCAACTGTCTACAGAACACACCATCGTTATACAATAACTCGCCTAATTACCCTAACCTGCCTAATTTACCCAGTTAAGCCTTTAAATGTCACTTTAAGATGTGTTGATAAAAATCTAGTAAAATATTATGTACTGTCATCATGGCAAAGATAAAATAAATCAGTTATTAGAAATGAGTTATTAAAACTAATATGTTTAGAAATGTGTTGAAAAAAATCTTCTCTCCGCTACACAGAAATTGGGAAAAAAATAAACAGGGGGCTAATAATTCTGAATTCAACTGTATATTAGATAATGAATGGGGAAATGACAACAGGAACACTGTTGAAAAACAAAATGATGAAAATGTAAACAGTTCCAGTTTGTGAGCCACTACAGGCATAAACCCAATTTATGTAAGTCTACTACTAATAATATGTGCATATATATAACAAATGTGTATAAATATTAAATCGCAGGGAATATGGGGATTTGTGCAAAGGCACAGTTTTATCGCCTCAAACACAAAGAACTGAATAAAATGCAAATTAATACAATAAATATGATCTTCCGTGTGGACTTTATAGACCAAAGTGACAAAAGCTCAGATTAACAAAGCTGTACCTTTTCTCAAAAATGACTTCTATAATGTGTTACGGTAATATTTCACCTCGTATTTGTCTTGCATTCGGCGTGAATAGGCATAAAGGAAAATGCAATGCTGAACAATTTGTGCTAACATTAATATGCGGAGGACTTCTAGCACCTTTTGTCTATATAAAAAGTAAAACGTACTAATAATCGTGCATTTCTCATTACTAAAAAGACTCTTAAGGCAAAACATTTTGTATCATCAACCACTATAAATACACACTACTCAAAAATCTGAGAAAATACCAAGGTACTAAGATCTGTTTAGAGGGGCTGGGATAGACTGACAAGCCATAGCTATAATTTCGGACCTAAAAAGTGCACAAAATGCAATCATACCCCTGTCTCTCACTCTAAAATATAATATACAGTTTGCAATCATAAACCCAGAGTGGTTAAGTGTAAAAGTGCAAAGGAGGGGTTATAATCTGAGCATTGGCACAGCGTTAGAGCTGTGAGACTTTCCTGGGAATGGGTCGAGGTCTGGGAAACTGCTCTGGTCGCCGGGGCTCAGTGTCTTGCCTTCGGATCTGGTGTGGTTTGGGTGGAATTGGTGGTGCGTCGATGTTTGGAGGAATGGATAAACTCGGAGGAAGTGGAACCTGTCGTCGTGGATTGTTGCGCTCATGAATGCTGTAAGGAGGTGGAGTCTTGTTTTCTCTGCGAATGAGCTCGTCCGAGCCACTAGAGGCGGAGTTTGGAAGGGCGTGGTCAGTGGGTGTGTTCTCAGTCCCAGATGCCTCAGAAACACTGCAGCGACTGAGAGATGAGATACCACTGCTGTAGCTTCCAGAAAGCACCGGCGAATTTGACACCAACCCTGTAGACTGGCACTCTGTGGGAGACGGTGTGTATGGCGGCACGGAGGTCTGTAAATAAAGAACACAAAGCTCTAAGCCACAATGTTGTTAGCAGAAGATAAGTTGCCTCCTTTTACTAGTAGGAAGCCTTAATAGAGAAACCAGCAGCTACAACAGAAGCAAAGTCCCAAGCCGCAGAGCTAATCTGTACATTGGAAGGCCAAAGCACAATATTCTGCAATTTTTGCCTCTATTATTTCGAGGCAACAATGTCTTTTTTCATTATGGAAATAATTTCTGAGCAATTAAATGCACGGCTAAGACTGCAGCTGTTTCTAGGACTTCATTTCAGTGAATAAAAACGCATTTAGTCTGATTGCACTCTAGAGAGAACTTCAAACACAACATTTCCGCTAGGATGATTCAACTTTGTGCAGCAATTACAAACAGAATAACAGTTGAGAAACAGTGAGATTACATGTATGTGCGCTTGGTGTTATTTCCATTCAGTATATATTTATAGATAACTTTTTCTGATCTAAACTAAAGACATTTTTACCATGATTTAAACATTAACACTAATATTTAGGGCTTAATTTGTGCCAAAACACGCCGGATCCAGAACCTCTGAAATCTAATCCGGCACCTCATTTTATCGCGCGTCATTTTATCAGATCTGTTACCCCGATCTGTTACGGGACCTCGCAATTCACAAATTAAGCACTGCTAATATTCATATATAAATAGATAATTTAATGCAAAGAGTAATTATATATAAACAAACCCATTTAATAAATTATTATGTAAAATTAAGCACACAATAAAATGCACATGCATTTTCATACTGTACGTTATAATGCTGCAATGCTTAAATTCAATACGGTTCAGTACTGTTTATTTATTAAATAATGTACTGAATTTTTATTTTAATAATTAACAGCCATCAAAAACTAGCTAAAAATGTTAAACTGGTGCATCCCAAATAAATTAATCACTGCATATTTCAAATACAAACTAATAAATGATTCAGACATTTAGACAATTTCCTTCGGGATTAGTCCCTTCATTTATCAGGGGTCGCCACAGCAGAATGAACCGCCAACTTATACAGACTATGTTGTACACAGCGATGCCCTTCCAGCTGCAACCCAATACTGGAAAACATCCATACACACTCATTCAGACACGTACACTACATGTATAGCCAATTTAGTTTATTCCATTCACCTGTACCACATGTCTTTGGACACCGGAGCACCTGGAGGAAACCCACACGAACATGGGGAAAACATGCAAACTCCACACAGGAATGTTACTTGACCCAGACTCGAACCAGCAACTTTCTTGCTGTGAGGCGACAGTGCTAACCACTGAGCCACTGTGTCACCCGTTTCAGACATATAATAAAGACTTAAATTCATGTTTCGAAATTCAAGTGCATGCAATAAGCTGGACCAGAACCTGACATCTCTATATTCATGTGTGTGTGTGTGTTTCATGCTGTAAATCTTTTAAGGCCAAACAAGCGTATACAGGTTACACATCCAGTTTCCGACCCACTGCCTGCACATCCTTCAGGAAATCCACCCAATATCCAGCTGAGATCTCTACAGATTTTAGCACTGATGATTTACATAAAGATTAACAATTGGATTTCTGGGAAGGCATCTTCGCTTATAAACGTGAACAATGTTTTCAGCCTCCCAGAGGTTGGATTTTAGAGCTTTATACAGTAATTAGAGCGTTTTGTTTTCTGAATGGATGATGAATCAATACGTGGCATGAGATGAAAATTCAAGGAAACAGCAAAGGAATGCAATTATCAACATGAGCTGCTAAGTGCAGTCAGAGTTTTGAGAAGCCATTAGAGCTGTGCTGCTTTTTTACTTTGAATGTGCTTTTATGTCAAATCTGAATACACTCATAATAAAAGCACCATGAATGTGCATTGATAACTGCAACCTTCTCAAGGTCTCTGACCCTTCTTTGGCTATTATGTACTCTGAATGAAAATAAAACGGAGTGATTTCTTATGCTCTAGAATAGGATAGCTTCATCTCCTGCAAAGCTCAGTATTAAATAAAAAGTTGGGTTGAAATTTGAGAGGAAAATGTTTAATATCATTATGTAAAGCTGGCTAAAAAGGCAGCAATTCTGATATATAATAAGTAAAAAATTGTTCACATAAAATCTTCATTGTGTGTGTGTGTGTGTGTGTGTATATATATATATACATATATACACATATATATATATACACATATATATATATACATATATATATATATATATATATATATATATATATATA
>CAIGQZ010031558.1:3758094-3768620 GCA_903798205.1 Danio tinwini | reverse complement strand
ATTATATTATATTATATTATATTATATTATATTATATTATATTATATTATATTATATTATATTATATTATAAAGACAGTGTTCAATATCAGATTTTGCTGCATTTCTGCATCTCCTCCTCCGCCTCACCCACAAAAGCAGACAACATTCTAGTTGGAAATCATCCCCCGCAAAATGCTGAAAACCCCAGCATCTTGTGTCTTACAGACGTGAGTTTTGATCAGCACATAAATATGAATCGAGCAGGGCAGACGTCCAGGAAGACCAATGATTAATCGCTGGCTTTGGATAACAAAACGCTGCGCTCATGCAGTTTGACCGGCCCTGTCTGCTCTAATTGTGCTGAGGAGGACGTCACAAATTCTCTGAGCTCCAGGCCTCCAGGTCCGTGTCTCATCAATTGAGCAAACGCTCTCCTATGACCTGCTGTCTCCACCGCTGATGTGTGCTCAGAGAGAGGAAGGGGATCGATTTGCAGACACGTGGATGTGTAGTTAAAGTTAGTGACACTGGCCTTGGTGGAGTAAGGCTGTGTGTTCGGTCACACTGATGTACTGTGAATATTTTATAATATGCACAGCTAGTGTTTTTAGCCAATGATAAACTTCTGGCGAAAGGTTTATGTGACTTCTTTTAATTTCACACGGTTCCTTTTACGGCATCTATGCTGCAATGTAATTAAAATACAATCAGTTAAATTGATTTAAGCATTCATTTAGTTGTTTAAGCATAAAACTAGGCCACCAGTAGGAGCAGGTTAGTACAGAAGCTCCATTGAAAATACTAGGATGAAAAAAAATTCCATATTCTAAAGACATGACGTGGAAAATTTTTATCTAACGCAGTGCATCTTGTCCAGTCTGAGACCCACTATATTTTGTATATCAATTAGGCAGTGAAGATCACTGATTTTGAAAGAAATCAGATCTTAAACATGCCGATTTTATAATGGCATGACAGTTAGCGCTTGGACTGGCTGATTGAAAATTAAAAGTCATTGTGAATTTACCGTATTGGCTATTACCGAACAATAATATGTGAAACTGTTTGCAAATCACCACCAGGTGCCACAAAGATAGGGATGTAGTACTGTTTGTAGTTTCTCAACATTGGGAAAGTTGACTGCAACTCTCAAATAATGTGATTTCAACTTAAAAGCCTGTGATTAAAGTAACAGGAAGGAGGTTTTACATCCAAAAATTCAGTCACACTTTATTTTGATGATCCGTTTGTTGAATTTAAGATACGTTGCATCTACATGCCAACTAATTCTCATTAGATTATAAGTAGACTGTTATGTTGGGGTTAGGGTTAGTTTAAGTTGAGATGTACTTGCAAAGTTTCTTATAGTCTGTTGAAGGAGCAGTATCAGCAGATATTAAGCAGACAGTCTACTAATACTCAAATGGACTATCAAAATAAAGTGTTACGCAAAATACTAATTTAATGCACACCAAATGCAATTAAAACTCTAGTCTTTAAGGCCTGGACACACTAAGCAGATGTTCAAGAGTAAATACAAAGTAGCTAGTTGTCATTTTGTTGCATTTAAAAAATATATGCTTTGATAACTATTTAATATGGATTATCAGAGTATCAGACATATTTGCACAAGCAAATCTTTCTATGATGGGTGAGAAGTACTGTGGAAATAGAAACCACTGCTTTGTTTATGGTTTGTATTCGTGCAGCACTAGTTCCTTTTTGTTTTTGTAGTCGATATTTTAATTAGGCATTTGTTTTGTGGTATTCCCTGGTTTTACAGAAACCACATGAACATCACATCAGCAATCACATTAAAGTCAAATGCGGAACACATAAAACAAGAGAAGCATTTTAAATGTGCTTTTGGAACATTTGAATTTTTTCATGTGATCCCATTTCCACATGCGAGTTTCAAATGAAAAGGTTCCATTTAGGCTCCACATATTTCACATGTAAATGCATAGGTTTTTTGAGAAATTCTGAAAGAACAACAAAAAGATGTTAATATGAACTTTTCCTTGCTATTTAGTCATGAGTTTCTCGTGAAAACATTCAAAACCATGTTTCATATATTTCACTTATGTTCTATTTATGTTACACAAATTGTTTCAGTAAGGGAAATTGACACATTTACTCACCAGAAAGCTGCTTTGCAAACCAAATTTTAGCTATCACATGTTAATATCACACATGATATATGACACATGGCTTTGGAACATTTAATACATTTTTTATGTGATCATATTTTCACACGTCCTGAGTTATTCATATTTAGTCACGTTACACGTGATAATGTTCCAAAACCATGTTTCACATATGTTTCACTTATTTTCCATTAATGTTCCACATATTTCACGTGTAGCTGCACAGGTTTTCTTACAGTTTATGTGTAAGAGAAACTCTGACAGGTTTACTGAACAGAATATTGCAATCACACATTAATATCCCATATGAAATATGTAATCTTACTTTCACATGTCCTCAGTAGTTGATATTTGGTTACAAGCTTCACATGAAAATGTTCCAAAACCCTGTTACACGTTTCACATATTTCACTTACGGTTTCTAAGGAAATTCTGACAGATTTACTTAGACAGTTTTGTTTTGCACATTTAATTTCAG
The DNA here is from genome assembly GCA_903798205.1 of Danio tinwini. NCBI lineage: Eukaryota > Metazoa > Chordata > Actinopteri > Cypriniformes > Danionidae > Danio > Danio tinwini. Next base: position 3,766,014 of record CAIGQZ010031558.1, on the reverse strand, counting down.
TGTTTTGTGTTCAGATTCCTAAGACCAAGTATAAGCTATAATAAAAGAAAAAAAACACCAACTGTTGTGAACCTCCAAAGGTAAGACTCTTTTTAAGTGAGTACATGGCAGAGATGTGTAAAGGATACACTGAGCTTCAGCCTGGTAAATGGTCTGGTCAGGCTGGTTGGCGTGTTGCATTGCGATGGCATGAGGGAACTCATTGAGCATGCGCTGCTGGAACGCCTCCAGACGCTCGTAGTCATGACCACGACACACAAACTCCTTATTCTGCACATCACACACACACACACACACACACACACACACAAATACTCTGGTTAATACTGACACCAAGTGGACTTCAGGGTTACTGTCAGAGACAAAGATGAGACAAACCCGTAGAAAGAAGGGGAACTTCTTGCCATAAAAGCCCACTCTGAAGAACTCTGGCTCCAGCCGTTGTTGGTCCATGATTTTATCATAAAACGAAGCCTCCATCATCTGTGATTTGCAGATGGTTAGCAGACTGGTGCACACATTTCATGCATATAACTGACTTTAAGTGAACATTTCTTGCATAAATATATATTTGCATGACAATTTCTACATTCTCTGACTTTAAGTGTTATGTAAATGACCTCTGTTATGTAAAAAAATTCATTAAGTCACTAATTAGGGGTTGATATGTAAATGTGTGGGTTTATGTTAATGAAATGATCATTCCTTTAAGAGCTGAGGAAACGCACTTCTTTAAAGAGCTGTAACTCACCCTCATCTTGCTGAGGTTTCTGTAATCATAGTAGGATTCATACTGGTCTGCTAACTCTCTGCACAGAAGGATGCCATTCTCCCAACACTGAGGAGAGAGGAGCGTTTTAATTCACATGCAATTTCATAAAGTACCAGTAGGAGACACTAGAGCATTATCAATACTCTGAATAAAATAAAATGAAATAAAATAAAAATAGAATTTAATAAATTAAATAAAATTCAATAAATAAACTGAACACAAAAATAAAATATACATTTATAATATGTATATGTATAATTGTATTATAATATTGCTTTATATTTCCCAATTAAACTAGTAAAATAAAATAAAACATGATTTTCCTACAAAAAAATAAATGATTATGGCTATATATCTCTAATTAAACCAAAATGTTTTAAAGCAAGAATGAAGCACAGATAAAATTTAAATAATGATTTGAATACAAAAATATATTAATATTACTTTATATTTTCAAATTAAACCTATAATAAAATAAAATATGATTTGCCTACAAAAAAATATGTTTTTTCCAAACCAAAATGTTTTTTTTAAAGCAAAAAAGAATGAAGCAAATAAATAAAAAAGTATTTGAATACAAAAACATATGAATATTTATTTATAATTTCAAAAAAAGCTACAAATAAAATATGATTTGCCTACAAAAAAATAAAAAATATATGGCATTACATTCTCCAATTAAACCAAAATGTGTTTAAAGCAAGAATGAAGCACAGATAAAAAATAATAATAATGAATCAAATACAAAAATATATTAATATTTCTTTATATTTTTTTATTAAACCTATAATAAAATAAAATATAATTTGCCTACAAAAAGTCAATTATAATAGCTTAATGTTTTCCAAGTAAATGTTTTTTTTTGAAGCAAGCAAAAATTAGGCAAACATAATAATAATAATAATAATAATAATAATAATAATAATAATAATAATAATAATAATAATTTAAATACAAAAATATATTAATATTGCTTTATATTTTCCAAGTAAAGCTATAAAATAAAGTAAAATATGATTTGCCTACAAAAAATAAATTAATATTGCTTTATATTCTCCAATTAAGCCAAATTGGTATTTAAAGTGAGCAAGTATAATTTTTTTCTAAAGTCTAAAGCTGGGTTGTCAAACTAAATTCCTGCATAGTTTAGTTCCTACCCTGCTTCAACATGCCTATCTGTAGGTATCAAACCAGTCTAAAGCACTCAAATAGTATGATCAGGTGTGTTTAATTAGAGTTGGAACTAAACTGTGCAGAGCTGCGGTCCTCTAGGAACTGAGTTTGACACCTGTGCTCTAAAGAGTCTAAAAAGTTTATTGCCATATCAGCTTCTCTGGCTATGTCATGGCAAATCAAAACAGATCAAGTTTACAACATTTCAGAAATATACAAATATAACTTTACTATAATTCTATTATCATCAACATCAATAAATAACACATAAGATAAAATACATAAATAATAATATATGATAAAAAAGGGATTACTTTAGATAAAAATTGCACAATTCTGGAAGGATTCACATTTAAAAGTATTTCATTTAAAGTCTCTCCAGATAAAAATTATTGTCTGGCAACATTAAAAATAGGGCATTCCACAAGCATGTGTTTGTTTTTTGTTGCAATATTGACATTTTGGGGGTTGACATTTCTTCTCCTTTGAGTAAATGTTCATGTGTTATAGTCTCATGTGTTTTAGTAAACATCATATTTTTGTAAGAAAACATAAAATATGTTTGTATGAACTAAAATACTAATGTTGAACATCTACTACATCCACTGTACTTAGGTGACAATGCATTATCTTTTATATATCAGCTTGCACTTTGATCTGCAATATTTTATAGTGCTTAAAAAAAAAAGATCAGATCTATTTCATTTGCCAAACACACATACACTAAGAGGCGTATCATTCATCAAGCAGAAACGCTTCAGTGATATTGCTTTCTAAATCCTGCATCCCGACAGATGACTCCTGCCACAATGAAAGCAGAAAACAAATGCACTGATTTTTTTTTTACTCTCGTCAACAAACGAAGTGATTGAGTCCCTGATTATGTAAATAGCATTTAGTTTTGCAGGATAACCGCTCAAAATACAATCCCCCACTGATAATTTGATAAGAAGCAAGGTGAAAAATGAAAGGAGCAATGCAGAGAAAATTCAGACCTTTCCGCGATCAAAGTTCTGGATGATTGTGAGATGCAGATACTCCTTTCTCTGCCACTCGCTCTGCATGGGATAACTTAAAAACTCCCTCAAGGGCCTTTCAGACCATTCCAGCAGCTCGTCGTACAGCAGAAGAGTATACGAGGCCTCTGTAGAGACAAAAACATGATGAAATAACAGTGGAAATCCAGATTAGAGAATGATTTATTAACAGCTGATTTTTTCAGTAAGCTCAATCTATCAAAAATTTGAAGGGATTTTAGTTGCGGTTTTACAGCATACTAGTTTGATTTATTTATTTATGCTTTAATGTCATATCAGCAACATTAGCTATGTTCATGGCAAAAGCGAGACTTGATATACAATATATATTACATGCAATCATATTGGCTTCTAAATTTACATTCATTGTACAAAAAAATATATACAAATAAATACACAAATACATCTTTTTTTTTGTTTAATTAATGATAAATATTCTAAAACTTCTCCAGAAGACACCTTTTTAAACATTTCCCTTAATATATTTACTGAATAAAAACATTGGATTGAGTCCCGGCTGGGCCAGTTGGCGTTTGCACAGAGTTTGTACAGTAGGTGTCACTTTAATATGGCCAATACCACCGCAGCTTGTACCGCCACCGCTTTAAAGGAGTAAGAACGTGTTTTTTTAGGTATAACCGCAGTTTGCGACTATGGGGGGGCACAAAGGGATGGGATGTGAACGGACAGAAATAGCCTATACATTAGATGTAAATATTCTGTTACTTGTAAATAAAGATAAACAATGAAACAGAGCATTATAATTCCTTCATTAATCATTAAAAAGACAACCAGGCTACATTATTTTAAGGCATTCCTTATGACATTGATAGGATCAAACTTATGACTCCTTTTAAATATAAAGATATTTTCTTTGAAATCTAAATGTATATTTTTCTGTCAATGTTGCTATTAAACACTTTGCCTGAACTGCTGCCAGCTGTGAAGCATTAATTAAATCCTTATTTTCCAAGGAGGGGAAGAAATCATCATCGCACATGATATATATATATACATGTGGAGTTTCCCCCACAGTCCAAAGACATGCGCTATAGGTGAATTGAATAAACTAAATAGGCCATAATGTATGAGTGTGTGTGAACGTGAGTGTATGTGTGTTTCCCACTATTGTGTTGCGACTGGAAGGGCATCTGCTGCATAAAACATATGCTGGAATAGTTGGCGCTTCATTCTGCTGTGGCGACCCCTGATAAATCAGGGACTGAGCCAAAGGAAAATAAATGAATGCCTTTCATAAACACTTTATTTTAATGGTTCGTTTGTTGAATTTAAGTTACATTGCATCTACATGCCAACTAATTCTCATTAGATTTTAAGTAGACTGTTAGGTTGGGGTTAGGGTTAGTGTAAGTTGACATGTACTTGCAAAGTTTCTTATAGTCAGTTAAATGTCTGTTGAAGGAGCAGTATCAGCAGATATTTAGCAGACAGTCTACTAATACTCAAATGGACCATCAAAATGAAGTGTTACCCAATATTGTAATCATTTTTGGTTGTAAAGAAATAGCAATCATTTTGACCATACAAATATATTTTAGTTACACAATCCTTCAGAACTCATTTTAATTTCCCGACTTGGTCAAGAAACAATTCTTATTGTTTAATCAATGCTAAAAACTAGCTACTATTATCTTAATATTTCCATAAATTATCCGGAAGTTTAATTTTTACATAGTGCTTCAGAATACAGAAAATGTAACTCTTGAAATATGTGATCACAAAACAAGTCAGTGTCAAAGGCAAGTGTCAAAATTTGGGAAATTAAGATGCATGCATTATCCGAAAGCTTGACTAATTAGGATAAATAGGATTTGCATTGATGTGTTGGATTGTGTGGTTGCAGACATCAAATTACTGAGAAAATCAAGTAAAATCTGTCAAAATGAAGTTCTGGGCAATGCATATTACCGATCAAAAAATGGGTTTTGATATATTTACAGACGAAAATGGACAAAATAGCCTTACGAATCATGATCTTTACTTAATACTATAATGATTTTTGGCATGGATCAACAATTTGACCCATAACAAAAACAAATATTTAAAAAATTATTATTATTTTATAAAAATATATATATATTTTTGGCTATTCCTAAAAAATATACCAAGTGGGACATAAGTATGGGTTTGTGGTCGAAGGTCATGAATGCTTAAAAAACCAGCTCTCTTTGTACTGTTAGGATAACCTCAAGCATAACCAAGCAGTGGTCTAACAATTTAGAAAAATGTGGTTTGTTCTTTAATATTATTTTCTCTGCCTTATATGCTTCAATCGACTAACTCATGTCATGCTGAAGTACCTGTGTAATTCTGTGCTTTCAGATGCAGGTCATACAGCTTATGAATATAGCGGATGTACATCTCTTCTTTATTCAGCTCAGTTTTGTAGAAGTTCTGCAGAAAAGAGACAAAGTTGTGGAGATGATGCTTTTCAAATGCTTCTCAGCGTCGATCTGCTTTATATGAATAGATTTTAAGACGACACTTGAAGAACGTATAAAAGTAAAAAATAAATAAATCATTCCAGCACTAGGTCATCAACAATACAACCCTTAATAGGAAAAAAGATGTGTTTTGTTGAATTAAAGCGCTAAATAACTTCTCTTTTTAATACTCCAGGTCTTGAACCAAGACTGAGAGCATTCACTGTAAATCGAATCTCAGATGAAACGATACTCGAAGCTAAACTTACAGGTTCTGAGTGAATAATACTCATAAACAGTGATAAACATTGATTTAAAAGATGAATAACGTACCAGCAGACTGACTGTACACCCAATCTTTTTTCCATCCACTTCTCCCAACTTCATACAGTCTCTGCAAAACAGAAATGTGTCCAATGTGACAAAAGTAAGAGTGTTATGAATTGAGACATTGTTGTGAGCATTTTGTCATGTTTCTATGAGTGTTATTGGGTTTTTAATGCATTTTGAGAGGTGTTATTGATCGAGTTTGAGGCTGTTGTGAACCGTTTCATTGCAGTTTACATGTGCTTTAATGCGTGTTATTGTTTTCTCATTTTTGGATGAGGGCTATTGATTGAATTGAGATGGGGTTTCATTTTGTTGTGTTGCATTTTGACATGCTATGCATTATCGTGTCTTAGAAGTCTTTTTAGATGTTATTGTAAATGATATATTATATGGTAAGTTACAATTATATATGGAGTGCGTGTAATTTATTTATTTTTTCAGCATTTTCATTGATTAATAAGGCAGTAAAACAGTAATATTCTGAAACATCATTGCTGTTAAAATACAATATCATCATTTAAATTGATTTCTGCAATAAAATGCTGAATTATATGCATCATCACTCAAGAGACATCAACACGAAATTATTTTAATATCCTGACAAACCACCTGTAGAGGCACTCTTCTCTCTAAATGCATCGAACGTTTTACTTAAACTCCATCTTACAAGGACCCAATAAGGAAAACAATGTTTCCCCCTGTGAATGTACCACAGAATCATGTAGCACTACTTGTTTTCTTCAACCTTGCAATAACTCTTTTGCACAACACCTTGTATTATAGTCTTGCAAAAGTACTTGTAGAGACTGTATAGTCTGTTAGGTTATCTGTATAGTTAAGTATTTATAGTATATGTATAGTTAGTATAGTTAGATTACCAGTATGTTAGTTATATATAGGCTTTAAAATAGATTTCATGTCCAGTGTTGTGTTCTTATTTATGCTTATGTTTATTTACAAAACACCATGATCCAGTTAGATATGACATTTCGTTCCACTATATGTCCACATATGTGTTGAAATAACAATGAAGCTCAACTTGACTTGAGTATAAAACAATTATTATTATAATAAATGATAAATTCATGTGGTTGTTGCCTTTTTTTTTAGGAGTCTTTGAAAAACAATTTAATTGCTCTTAACTACTGGTTTATTACCTGCCTATTATTAATTTTTAACTGTTTATTAGTAGTTATAAAGTATGATCCTATTCTACACCCCTAATCAAACCCATAACCTAAACCTAACTTCTACTTTACTAACTATTAATGCACAGCTTATTGGTAGTTTATTAAGCTAGTAGTGTTAGTTAATGAGTTGTTTATATGGTGAACTGTGACTTAGTGTTACTGAAATATCTTTGCAAAACAAACATAAGTATTTAGTGCTCATTTTGTTTAATAAAATGCATCTCTGTTGAATAATACTATTCTCTCAAAAGAATTGTCTGAACAGTTGGTATTTTATCTTTCCAAGATTTTGTTCAATATGATGCATCTCTGTTAAATATACCATTCTCTCTCTCTTTGTCTCTCTCTCAAACTAAAATACAACACCTGAACAGCTAGTATTTTATATCTTGCCATGATTTAGTTGAATTAAATGCATCTCTGCTGAATACATACCTTTGTCTCTTTCCCTCAAACTAAAAAACTATGTCTGAACAGTTAGTATTTTATCAATTTAATTAATCTCTGTTGAATAAATACTGTATACTATTCTCTCAAAATAACAACGTCTTAACAGCGAGTATTTTATATTACCATGATTTTGTTTATTATAACGCAACTCTGTTGAATAAATATACAACTGTCTCTCTCTCAAACTAAAAATCAACATCTGAACAGCTGGTATTTTTATTAGTTTAATAATTTCTGTTGACGAGACATACTATTCTCTCTCAAAAAATGTCTGAACAGCTAGTATATTATATCTTACCATGATTTAGTTGAATTTAATGCACCTCTGTTAAATAAATATACTAGTATCTCACTCAAAACGTCTGAACAGCTAGTATTATATATCAATATAATGCATCTCTCTTGAATAAATATACTATTCTCTCTCTCAAAAAAATCTGAACAGCCAGTATTTTATTTATTGCCATGATTTAGTTCAATATAATGCATCTCTCTTGAATAAATATACTATTATCTCAAAAAAA
>CAIGQZ010031558.1:3711814-3735499 GCA_903798205.1 Danio tinwini | reverse complement strand
ATCTATCTATCTATCTATCTATCTATCTATCTATCTATCTATCTATCAATTTATCTATCTATCCATCCTCAAACACTACGACCAATTCAGTTCATCCAATTCCCCTATAGCGCATGTCTTTGGACTTTGGGGGAAACCAGAGCACCTGAAGGGCGCCCACACCTACACCGGGACAACATGCAATCTCCACACAGAAATGTCAACTGGTCCAGCCAGGACTCGAACCAGCAACCTCCTTGCTGTGAGGCGACAGTGCTAACCACTGAGCCACTGTGCCTCCTCATAATTTATCTTATTCCTTCTTTAATGTAATGTATTATAAAATTGCATCTCTCTCTTTCTCGCTCACCTGTGTGTGTGTGACGGGTCTCAGGCTCTTGTTCTCCTGCGAGAGGAAGAAGCGGATAGACATGAAGAGCTCATGCATACAGCAGCGAAACTCCTCCTCATTCTGTCCGCCTGTGGCCAACGCAAACAGCCTCCGGGACTGGATAATATACTTAAAAATATACTCCGTCGCCTAGAGAGAGAGAAAAAAAACAGCAGATCTGAGCACAGACAGCAACATAAAAATGCAACAACATACTGTATACAGTTGAAGTGAGAATTATTAACCCCCATTTTCTGTTGAACACATTTCTAAACATTATAGTTTTAATAACTCATTTCTAATAACTGATTCATTTTATCTTTGCTATGATGACAGTACATAATATTTTACTAGATATTTTTAAGATACTAGCATTCAGCTTAAAGTGACATTTAAAGGCTTAACTGAGTTAATTAGGCAAGTTTAGATAATCATGCAAATCATTGTATAACAGTGGTTTGTTCTGTAGACAATCGAAAAACAAATATTGCTTTTAGGGGGCTAATAATATTGACCTTAAAATGGTTTAAAAAAAATACAACTGCTTTTATTCTAACTGAAATAAAACAAATAAGACTTTCTCCAGAAGAAAAAATACTGTGAAAAATTCCTTGCTCTGTTATACATAATTTGGGAAATATTTAGAAAAAAATTACAGGAGGGCTAATAATTTTGACTTCAGCTATAGGATGTGTGAAATACTGCAATGTGGAAGTCATAATGCTTTCATCACGTATTGAATATTCAGTAATTTATGATTACAAATTGCATTTGCGGCACAAAATGTAAGAGACGGATGAGTTTTGATGACTGTGGATATCATTTTAAGGAGGAGGATGGGTAAAATTAATGATAAAAGCTCACCTTTAGCACCTGTTGGATGTGTTCCTGACGGTCCGCTTCAATAATGCGATCCACGTACCACTTCAACACCTTGATCAGATCCCTGCCAGACAAAATAATATCAGGGTTAGTATCATAGCATATAATAACTTTGAAACACTTAAGCATATAAAAACTTAAGTTAAAATTAAAACAAACAAACAAATAAACAAACAAAGTTAAAATAAAAGTTAAATAAAAGTGTAAAATAAAATATTTATTAAAAAAGTCAGTATTGGATTGAATATTTTTAATACAATATAATACATTTTAACAGATAATATAAAAGACTATGCCTTATATATATATATATATATATATATATATATATAAATACATTTGTTTTATTCATAATTTTTTATATGTGGAAAAGAAAAATGTAAACCCATTATCAGCAAATTAAGAATATATTTAAAGTGTATTATTAGTATTACTTGTGTACAAGTTCTGCAATTGAATTATGGATTTTTTTTAACCAATTTATGGATGTTTTGTTGTATAGTAAGGCAAGGCAGGTTTATTTATATAGCACATTTCATACACAGCAGCAATTCAAAGTGCTTTACATAAACAAGAATAAAAAAGGCAAGTGTAAGAAAAAATAAAAACAGATAATAAAAAAAACAGATAAAAATGTGTTAAAACATGTTGTAATAGTGTAAAATACAAAAAGTGCAAAAATTGCTGAAATCAGAATCAAGGTGAAATAAATGCTCCAATCAGAAACCATTTTTGTCTTTTACATTACAATCCAGCTTCATTCAGAACTTTTTTTTTTATCTATTTTTAAGCACATCTATGATGCAGCAAGAAAATAAAAGAGACTTTTTAATAAGGGCACATCGCAATAGCTCACATATTGCAACAGATAAAAAGAAGTATTGCGAAATGATCAGACGGTGGAATCCCTGTTGATTTCTACAATGATTTCTTAGCATTGAGCAGTTAAAATAAAATGAAACTTGCTGCACCAAAAGAAGCCAGAGAGAAAGGTTTTTGTGCAGCTTTTTCAATGTTCTGCACGAATGCGGCTTACACTTTCTAAAAGCCTAAAAATCTCAACAAAAGGAGAACTGAAAGAACAGAACGGAAGAGGCTATAAAAGAAAGAGCATGATGCAATGAATTTGCACCAGTGAGCAGGAATAACTAGAACCTAAAAGATGCATTTAAAGAGCCCATGAAGTTGCAGTTGTCATTTCACTTCACGAATCAATGTTTTGCTGAAACACTGTATTTTCATCTTTATTTTGTGATCTTTTGACTGTATATTTTATTCTGTCTAGTTTTAAAGTTAACTGGTTGTGTAATATGCACATTTGACCAGCGTGTGGGCTGTAATGTGGGCTGATCTCTGACCCTGATGAATAAACATGCATGCAAAAAATAAAAATCAAGTTTTATTGGTTTTTGGACACTTGAACCACTTTTAATGCACAACATATTCACCATTACACAACAAAAAAATCTAAATACGTGCCATTCATAATAAAATAAATAAAAATAAAAACAAAAAAAGGCATACTTCGAGAACTGTGAAAAACAATAAAAAAATGCTTGACAACATCTGCATATGTGTGTGTGTGTGTGTGTGTGTGTGTGTGTGTGTGTGTGTGTGTGTATTTATAAAATAAAACAAAAATAAAAATATTTAATAAAATAAAACATCAAAAATAATCTAAAAAAATATTAAATACTAAAATTAAAATATCAAAAATAAAATAAAAATAAAATATAAAACAAAATATAAAATACAAAATATAAAATAATATAAATTTAATTAAATTAAAACAAAATGAAATGCAATAAAATATAAAACATACAAAATAAAACAAGATATAAAAAATTAAATAAAAAAATAAAATGTAAAATAATATGAAATAAAAAAATAAAAAAGTAAATGAAATAATATAAAATAAAATATTGAATATAAAATATAAAAAATCTAATAAATAAAATATAAAATAAAATAAAATATAAAATAAAATAAAAAACAAAATGAAATAATAAAATAGAAAAACGATTAAATAGAAAATATAAAACACAAAATAAAACAAATAAGATATAAAAATAGAAATTAATATGAAATACAGTAAAAAAAAAAATATATATATATATATATATATATAAATTATATTAAATAGAAAATATAAATAATAAAAATAAAATTTTGTCTTCTATAAGTTATAAAGAGATTTTGCAAAGTAAGTGACAGCTTAATGCTTGTGAATTGAGGACCATTTTTAGCACACCTGTATGACAGGGCTCCAGCAAAGTGGCTTTCGATGTAGGTGTCCATGACTGGTTTAAAATGCTGAAACTTGCTGTCCTGAAGCAAGTTTATAATGTGCACCTGATCCACAAAAAGGAACATAAAGACAATTAGCAAATGCATCATTGCTTTCAATCAGTCAAAAATGCAGATTTGTACGTACCAGACAATCAAACACCTTGAGTGCATATCTCTGCGAACTCTCATCTAAAATGCCAAAAAGAGTATCCAGTGTATCCTGCAAAAACTGAAATAACAGTTGATTTTATTAGTAAGAGTTTAGATGCAAAAAAAAACTCTCTAAATGTCGTCTGAAATTTTCCTCTATTTTTATCAGGCTCCTATGTGTATGTTCAGTAATATCACTTTTATGTCAAAGAATAAGCCTTTTTCCGGGTCTTTAAGGTGAAATATCTCCACATAAACAAAGGAGACTGAGAAAAATATAAATTTTCGATGAAAATTTCAGAAGGCACTTGCGTTTTTGTATCTGAACTCAAGTGTATGCAGTTCAGGCTCTAACGACTGACATGCTCATTAACCAACAGAAAGCTGACCTTCACTATTTCAGAGCCATCGATCTCTTTGAGTTTGGACAGACTGTCACTGATTCTCTCCGGATGAGCTCTCCATTTCAGTAAATCCAGCATGTCACCTGAAAAAAAAAACTGTTAATCAGTGCACATTTTCTGTTGAGACTGAATTGTGCAAAATGCTGTGTGACATGCCATGCAGACTGCCCTAATGCAAGCAAAAGAGACTTCCAGCATGGGAATAATAAAGATCTGCTGTTTTATTTGACCAGTTTTTCAGCTCTCCATTTCAGAACTGATAAAGGGATCTTTCTGTCTTCTGAACTCGAGTGCGCACTCATGAACTGTAGCTGAGTCCGCCTGAAAGAGGTGGTCTGGGGTACGGTTCGCTCAAACTCTGGTTCGGTTCACTTCTGATATGAATGCAATAGCACCCAGGGATGGGCAGTATTTATGATACAAGTATTTCAAATACATAATTTAAATACAAAATAGTATTTTGTAATTTGTATTTGATATGGTTTATGAAAATGGGTGAATATTTTGTATCAAAGTACTTTAGGGTCTTGTATTTTTAAAATACTGTAAAATACTTTGTAGGAAGTTTATAAGATGATATCTTTAAAATGCTGCATCAGATTGAGGCTTTCTGTTATTTGCCTAAGCTTGAGGTCAGAACAGAAAATTGATTATGAAGGTGGTCTATGCTTGTAGTATGGATGGAAGTTATGCATCTTTGCTTCATAAATGAGATGGAATAAAAGATCAGTCCTTAAGAACAGGATGTGGAGCCTTCAGCACATAATCATTCTCAGTCTTAGTGCTGCAGGTGGAAATGCAGACGAACTTTAGAATAGTAAAGCACCTAAAGATGGTGTACTGGTGTTCACTAAGGGGGTAATTTGAGACTCCTCCAGTTAAAGGAAAACTGGAAAAACCTTGGGAGAATGAGTAAACTACACATATAATAGCAGTTTGGATTAAATTGCTGATGTAGATGCCAAGAAAATAAGACAAACAAGATTAAAACAAGCCCTACAGTGGCTGACTAACCACTTGCACACTTACACACCACATGTGCCTTCACAACATGACATGCGCATACATATGATGTACACACACACACACACACACACACACACACACACACACACACACAGACAACACACAAGAACCACATACAGACACGCACAACACACACACACACACACACACACACACACACACAACATGCACAATTTACCATTCTGAGTGAGTTTGGTGGAACAGAGGAATGATGTGATCCACAGGGATTCTTTAGTGCCTTTCACAGTTTGGTTGTTGCCGGGCAGGTTGGATTTGGAGAAGGGCAGTTTGAGGTAGCGAGAGCAGTCTTGCAGGTTAGCGTTCTCCTCACACTGGAAAACATGTGCGGAAAAAAAAGTGTCAACTTTTTTGTATGTATTTTTTTTCATCTGTGACAAATTAATTTGTGACAGTTCTAAGAAAAAGTGCAAAACTAAATGAATGTAAAAATATATAAATAAATAAAAAAAACTAATCCAATATATGTTTTATTTGTAATTCAGATTTGCACAGCTTAAAATAAATATTTATTAACACATGAATGAGCTATTTTTTCATACATTGATTAAAGCGTATAAAACTATTTCTTATTTATTATTTAATTTGAAAACGTATTTATTAAAATATTAAAGTCTAACAAATGACTTATGAATAGGCCCACACGGAATCTGCGCGCGCAGAATTCCGCAGACTTTCTGCAGATTTTCCGCAGATTTCCACAGATTTTTAGCCCATCATTAATTCTGTTTATTTACTTAAAGTTAACTATTTACAGTTAATCTAATTGGATTTGTATTTTAAACATTAAATACAAGTTAAAAAGATATTATTTTTTATTTAACATATTAAGGTTTTAGTTATGATACTCCCAAAATAATTCCGCAGAAATCTGCAGATTTTTACCAAAATTCTCAGCAGAAATAGCAAAAAACGTCCGCAGATTCCGTCTGGCCCTGCTTATGAAAATATATTTTAACCAAAAGTTCCAGAAGGCACCCATGTGTTATTCAGTATAACACTTTATATAATAAAAATGTATATAAATAAATATATATATATATATATATATATATGTATATGCAAATATATTAAAGCAGTCCCAACATAATTAATTGTCTTTATCATTTATATTTTGCCACTGACTTTCTAGTGGTTTGAAAGACCACTTCTTGTCAGCCAATAAGATTTCAGTTTTTTAATATATTAATTTGACCCAGACGGACAAATAAACATTATTTCAATAATATTTTGCTATCTAAGCTATTCATTCATTCATTTTCTTTTCGACTTAGTCCTTTTCTTAATCAGGGGTCGCCACAGTGGAGTGAACTGCCAATTTATCCAGCATGTGTTTTAGGGATGCCCCCTACAGCCGCAACCCAACACTGGGAAACATCCATACACACATACACGACAGCCAATTTAGCTAATTCAATTCACCTATACCACATGTCTTTGGACTTGTGGGGGAAACTGAAGCACCCGGAGGAAACCCACGCCAACATGGGAAGAACATGCAAACTCCACACAGAAATGCCAACTGACCCGAGGCTTGAACCAGCAAGCTTCTTGCTGTGAGGCGATCGTGCTACCCACTGCGCCACCGTGACGCCCAACGCTATTTTAAAACATTAATAATTTTATGACAAAACAAAGTCAATGGAAACCTTATTAACCTAATAAAATCTGTTAAAGAAATCAAAAATTGTCATATTTAGTGCACTTCAATTAGAAGTAGTCTGTAATTTAGTATTATATTGGTATACTATTTAGTATCATAATACTAGTATTATAAATATATTTAATATTTTGCATGTAAAATCACCTTTAGAAATACTCCACAATGCATTTCAGCATTGTTTCATTTATATCTACACACATTCACAAAGTCCTCAAAGTATAATAGTTTGCGCAAAGACTATACTTCAGTCAAGCACTTTTATCTTGCTTTCCTGAGAAGGCACAATAGGATTGCAATAGAGGTAAGAGAAATACGCCGAGATTAGTGCTATTTCTGCTTGAACTCGTCCTTTAATTAGCATCATGCAATTCAGTCAGCACTTCTATTGCCTGCAGCACAAATGCAAACAGCTGACTTCTGGGTTTTTGTTTTTATATATCATTTATCATGCTCGCCGTCAGAGGTCAGCAGAAGTGTGTTTGTAAATGCACAATGACCGTATGCTGTACATGACCAGTGACATGGCACAGCGCAGCATTACTGGATGCAGTGACGTGTGTAAATGCACAAGCAAACCGCCCTATTTCAGCATCTGTAAATAGGCCATGAGAAGCACTTAGCATCATATTGGATGTACTGTATATAGGCTAAGCTTTTGTGATGCTGTGATTTTACATGTACTAATAGAAGTCATTTTAAATGCATCTATTGTGTTATTTCAGACATTAATACAAAATTTTCAATAGGTTTGCATGCATTCAAGGTCTAAACTTTACTGATACTATACATTATTATAACCAATGTTCTCATTTTTGGCACACAAGCATACCGCAATCTGTTTTTGTTGTGTGTGTAATTTATTTTAAGCAAATAGAATATTAAAAGGACATAAAATGTGCCTTTATTCAATTATAAAAAAGTACTTTTCCACATTTTCACACTTAAATTATGCCTTTTATGAGCTTCTTTTACTTCTAACGTTCATTATATTGCTCTGCTGTATCGTCTGCCCTATGTCATTTCACAGTGTACATTAGACATTTGCTATAGTAATGTAGTGAAGCACTCTCTATGCATAAATCATGTCACATACAGTTTTTCATGTCACATACATACAAGCAAGCAAGAAGAACATGCGCAAATTTGAACCAAATGAGCGATACATGTTAGTATCTGTATGGCATTTCTCCCACACACACACACACACACACGTTTGTGTTTATTATGTAGTATTATGTAGCCATTAGCTGTAGTTTAAATTCCCTCTCATTCTCTATTCTCTCATCAAGCAAAACTGGAAATATGTGCATTGCTTTACTTTGTTTTGCAATCTAGCAAAACTGCTACTTTCCTACTACTACTTTTTTACTACAACTTTCCACTGATGTCTGTGAGATGTGCAGTTTAAGTGGATTTTTTTGCAGAGCGGAAAACACCATTTCTTGACATTTCAGATGTCAACTTGAACCAAACATGAATAAAAAATTTTTTATTATTAATAAATAAATTGAAAAATAAATTGATAGATAAATAAATTGATAAATAAATAGATAAATAAATAAATAGAATAATTATTAGATAAATAAATAAATAAATAGATAAATAAATAAATAAACAAATAAAAATAAATGGATAAATAAATAAATAGATAAATTAATAAATAAATAGATGAAATAATTAAAAAATAGATGAATAAATATATAAATAAATAAATAAATAAATAAATGAATGAATGAATTAATAGATAAATTAATAAATAGATGAACAAATTGATTAATAAATAAATAAATAGATAGATAAACAAATAGATAAATAATTAAATTAAATAAAAAGTAAAATTAAATATAAAAATATTATATAAAATACAAAAATAAAAATGTAATTAAATATTAAATAAAATGAAAATTTATTTATAGTTAAATTATTATAAAATAATGTGTAAAATAAAAAAATTCAATATTAAATTTTAAAAAGTTAAATAACAAAATAAAATTAATTTTAAATGAACAAAAACAAAATTGAATTACATAAAACCAACAACAAACAAACAACATTGTTACACATTTATATAGGTTTATGACAAAATAGACTAAAACTACCAAATAGCACTATTGTTATTTTTAAGTGAAGCTTCAGTCCTTTTTAAATATAAAATGCATTTCTAAGCTTACATATTATTATAATGCAGGTCTTAAATTCCTTCAGCATAGGCTTCTTTAATTAACCCATGTTTGTACCAACTACAAATGGACTATGAAGCTAAATGGACTAATGACAGCCCAACACGATACCAATAACAGCAGCTCTCTGCATGCGTATTTGTGACCTCTTTTAGGCCAGTTAAATCCACAAACACTTCCACAGTCTGCAATTACCCGAGCTGTGCTCTTAAATTGGGTGTGCCTCAGGGACGTGTACTTCCGACACGCTTATTTAACTCTTACACTTTTTAATAAGAGGCTGTGTTTTGCATTCAGGGCACTTCACAAGGCACAAAAGGAGCATGTACAATAAAATGCGTTTCAGCAGAGACAATTTGTCATCTGATATACTGTACTGCGGCTCTTAAATGGACTTGTTGCAGGAAAGCCAATCAGATGTTTTGACAGGCGTACCTTATGAACGATGAGTTCGTGCGTCCCGTCAGGCAAAGTCCGTCCGTCTTCCTGCATTAAAGGGACGAATGAGAATCCAAACAGCTTCTTTTCCCCTTTGTCTTTTGCTGAGGAACAAAAACACTGAATATTGAAATCTTGAATTTAATATTGATAAGCAGACACCTAGACCTACATTTTAGGAAGCATCATCCTCAAATTTGAATCAAAACATGGTAAAACATGGTCATTCAGATTTATCTTTCTGGTGTTTCCATGCCACGTAAACCACTGTGGCTTTAAAAGAAGATGATTTGGGATGTTTTAGCCAACATTAAGCCTACACAACATCAGAACACAACTCATGACTCAAGCACACACCAACATACGCTCAACTCGAATGCCTTTCATCAAAACATTGGCCCATTTTTAACAAAAAACACCCCTTGGTGATCTTTAATTACACTTGTCCATATAAAGGAGTCATTAGTGATGCTCTGACTCGCTGCTATTTCTCCAGCACTTTCAGCATTCGTTTGAAATTCAGATCATTTAACTTCCTCCCTCAAGCTCTGCGTCTACCAAAATGTGGAAAATATGGTCTTGCTTCAGTCGTGTTTTTTATGTAAGGAATTACTGGTGATGGGGTGTTGAATTATTAGATGATAATGTACACCCGAGGTGATCATGCAAACGGAGTGGCCGTTATTTTCTAATAAACCAACAAACTTGAGAGAAATCATTGCACTTTGTCTGGTGTAGGCTGTGAATTTTTAAATAACAGACAAAAACCAGACAAACATCTTGAAGTACATTGTCTAAACAATGTGTTATATGTTGTATTCTTGGAATAATTGACTTGAGTCAATTCAACTATTTGATAATTCACACCTGAGCATCTTTAAATGTGAGACACTGTGCACAGGAATGGGTTTTAAAAAAAGTGCCGCATAGCAAAAAGTCCCCATGACGTGATAGTATGTAATAACAACAATAACATACCCATTAGAAAAAAAAAGAGAAGCTGTTTGAATCTTTTCTTTATTTAATAAATGACTTGTGCCTCAAAAGACAATCCTGTTTATTTAAAAATTTTGTCTTAGTTATATGCATAAATGTTTTATGCACATTTTCAAAATGTATACAACTCTTGTCATTTCCATCAACCGCTTTTTATGCGCATATCCAAAATAGTAAAATAGGTAGTGTAGCTAATGAGTGCCTCGTCCACCATGATAAAACAGTTGTCTTGCCAACTTTCTACAATAAACAGAAGCTCACAATGTTTGCCCCACCTCCTAGCTCTTCTGATTGGTCCACTGCTTTTGCACCTGACAGTGATGATTCCTTACATTTATATAGGGCTTTTCTGTGCACTCAAAATGCTTTATACATTTTTTTGGAGGGAATCTCTTCATCCACCACCAGTGTACAGCATCCACCTGGATGATGCAACAAATTTATGAAGCCAATTACGATACAAGGATGGTAAGGAGGCCATGATCAAATGAGGCCAGTGGGCAAATTTGGCCAGGATGCCAGGGTTAAACCCCTACTCTTTTTTCGAAGGACATCCTGGGATTTTTAACGACCACAGAGAGTCAGGACCTCGGTTTAACGTCTCATCCGACAGACGACGCTCACTGAGGAGTATAGAGTCCCCGTCACTATACTGGGGTATTCGGACCCACACAGACCGCAGGTTGAGTGCCCCCTGCTGGCCTCACTAACACCACTTCCAGCAGTAACCTAGCTTTCCCATCTGGTCTACCATCCAGGTACTGAGCGGGCGCAGCCCTGCTTAGCTTCAGTGGGCGACCATGTGAGAGTTGCAGAAAGCTAGCTGCCGGTAAAGTTGACGATCTTTCAACTTTGCAGTACAATGGCGCTTCAAAAGACAAAGACAAAAGAGAAATAAGCATAAAAGTCACACGTGTGTGAGTCTTTCGTGAGTTTACATTAAAAACTAATAGAAAACAAGCACATTGGAAAGGAAAAAAACACATTCTTGATGTATAATATAATCTTAAAGAATAACCGAGTATGGCCCATTAAATTAACAGAGATCAATGGACTCCTAAGGTGGTGATACATTGTTTTCTAAGAATAATGAGCTAATAACAAACAGACTGAAGTGAATTATTCTGTTTATAATATACTTGTTATCACACTTAAATATATTGTTCAGATAATGTACCCATGTAAGACATTAGTCAGATTTTTGCCTTCAAACTGCTTCTATGTGTAGGACTAGTTCTTACACATCTCATCCAAAGCCATTTTGGTGTACTTTGTTGTACTTTGGTCTGCTTTGGTGTACTGATTTGGAACTGAAAAGGGGGTTGCGCATTAGACGCGTCACGACATGTCTTCTAGAATTGTAAATATTGATTTCTGTGAGGCAACACACACACCGGCACTGCACTTGTTTACATCTGTTCACAATGCTTAGCAACATATAGATATTATTTATATCTTTACATATATTTATGTCATATACAGTTGAAGTCAGAATTATTAGCCCCCGTTTATTTTTTCCCCAATTTCTGTTTAACAGAGGGAAGATTTTTTTCAACACATTTCTAAAACATTATAGTTTTAATAATTCATTTCTAATAAAGATTTATTTTATCTTTGCCATGATGACAGAAAATAATATTTGACTAGATATTTTTCAAGACACTTCTATACACCTTAAAGTGCCATTTAAAGGCTTAACTTGGTTAATTCGGTTAACTAGGCAGGATAGGGTAAGCTGTATGTGAAAATAACTACACCTTACAATGTTCATCAGCCAATCAGAGTCAAGCATTCAACATCCTGTGGTGTGAGTGAATACTAAAAACATCAGTCTGTTGTTTGGTACTCACTGGAACAATGGCGAAATTCAAAGCGGACGTGAGAACCTCGAAACATGTCGACAGGGATCGGCAGTTTTATTTGCTCTGCCCATCGCGGGCTGTTGTTGTGGTAAAGCACGAAGGTGTGATATTCGTCTCCACCCGGCTCCCCCGAACCCACGGCCACAAAGCCCTGCAAACACAAAAGAAGAGAGAATCAACACTGTGTTAAAGGATACGGTAAACCACAAACCTCTTTCCGCTCCATTTCCATGACTGTTTAGCAGCCGTCAAAGTGAAGAACAAAACAAACAGTATATGACAGACTTAAATTAGCTTTAGTGTCAGTTCAGATCACCTTTTTTGGACAAGAACAGAAATGTGCATTGACTGTCCAGCATATACGTTCAATAAGCTTTAATCAAATGATTAGATGCGTTTTGGTGGACAGAAAGTCTGAACATCAGAAGAATAAAATACTATTTTATATGCATAAAGACACAGTTTTTTATGCACCTTTAATTATTTTTTGTCTAATACAAATAAAACATCCAAAAAACATCCACTTTTTCTATTTGTGTCTGCAAATTTCAATTACACTACATGCTTTTAATGACCATTTCCTCAAAATGACTGTTTTCTCCAGCAGTGTGCAACAAATGTCTGGTTCCACAGAATATAATTCACATTTTTATTCACTTTTTAACAGAAGGATCTCTTTATGCTTGATTATATACACTAGGGTTGTCGCGATACCATTAATTCACATTAGGTTACTATACCAGCTGAAGTATCGTGATACCAAGTCATATTGCGATACTGTAATTCATAACTCAAATCTATGAAATAAAGAAAATAGTATATTGTATATGTTATAATAGGCCTACTCGAATTGAATTCATAATTCCCTTATTAGTATTTGCATATAACGTCAACTAAAATGCATTAGCTCTTTTTATTGTGTAGATAACTGAGCAACAAAAAATACATTAAAATAAAGATACAAATTATACAGAACGTGGTCAAAAATAGTTCCTGTTGCTCTTTTGGGTTTTTCATCTATTTTTCTGTCTTATCAGGTGAAAATCCAAAGCAATTCAAAATTTCACTTGGTGAGTTGTTCGTTTTAAGAGATTGCTGCGGTTGTTGTAGCTACTAAGGCCCAATCCCAATTTTATTTTTGTACCGCTTCCCCTTTGCCCTTGAAATGGAGTATGAAGGGGAAGGGCTTCAAATTTTACCCCTAAGAAATTGGACAGCACTACAGCACCTGCACAGGTCATCATATGTCATTGCGATCTCTTGCTTCATATGAGATCAACGATGGCGACTGCTGTAGTTATTCCAGTTGTGTTATTTTTTGGTGTTTGTCTTCAGGAAATCACTGAAGAATATGATACGATGTTATCATAACGATATAATGTGGCAATAAGATTGTAACTATACAGCGCATTTACACCGTGGCCATATTCATCTACAGTATGTAAACACGAACACAACATTAACATTATAGCAGACACTTTAAAAAGCTCATTCTTAGCCACTAGACTTTACTGACAAGGGATTCCAGTGTCATCGAGTGACAGAATGTTGTGGGACTGCTGTACAGGACTTATTATCAGTGATTATAGATTTAGCCAAATTTAGCAGTTGTTATTTTGGCATTTTAAAAAAAGCATAGCGGTAAAACAAACGCTGTTATGGGTGTATTAAAACATGTGCTTGTTTGTTGTAAAAAATAAAAAAATTAAATTTTTTGAGTGTGGTCCTGAAAAATCTTCATTTTGAGTGCAATCTAGCCCTTCCCCTTAGCCCTACGCCTTCAAGCTAAAGAGAATTGGGACAGAGCTAAGGGGTAGAATTGGGATTGGGCCTAAATCATGTTGACAGGAGCAGAAATGAACTGAGTCATATTCGAACTAAAGCGTTAGAAAATGTGCAATAGGCTACCATAAAAGGCATGAATTCTACACACTTTTGCAATCTTAAAGTGCTCCACAGACTACTCACATAAAATGGACTATTGTTGCACAAGCGTGTGAGCATTTTAGTGACTTTTCCACATGCAACATTATGTATTGTAGATAGACCATTAATGACGATACTACCGTTTACAAACTACAGTGGCACTACCAGTATTTTGGAGCCATAGCATCACGATACTACCATAGTACAGGTAAACCATGCAACCCTAATATACACAACACTATATACAATATCTTTAATGGCATTTTAAATTACTTTCGTATCTAGTTCTGATGTAGTATCAGTTTGCTTGTATTAGGGCTGCATGATGTTGGAAAAATCGGACATTGTGATATTTTGTTTTGCTTCGATATATATATATAGCAATATGAATATAATTTATTTGAAATGATTTGAATAATTGGGATCAACTGGAGTGATCAAGTCTTTTTTTATGAAGTGTGCCTGCATAAAACATAATAAATTACAATCGTACGACAGAGCATGGTTTTCTGTGGAGTCTAAAAGTATTCAAATACAACACTGTAAAAATCAAACGTAAAATAACATGGTCATCATCGTATAAATAACTGTATACAATATTATAAAACAAGATCTTTATTTTTTAACATTTAATAAATAATCTAATCCTGCGATGTAATTATTGCAGATACATACAGTACATTGCGATATCGATTCTAAAACGATATATTGTTCAGCCCATGTTTGTATCATAGAAATTAAAGGGAGGTGGACACATACCTTGAGAATCTGTCCATCTGCATCCAGTGCGTAGATGGTGATCTCCACGTTCCTCGCCACACTCTTGCCTCCCTTCTCGAACTCGCCTTTCTCCAGCGTCATGTACAGATCGTTTCGCATCTCACCTTCAAGAGAACAAAATATGTGAGCAAAAGAGGTTTTATATCGCTACAACCTTTAGGACCAGCTCTGAGTAGCTGGCAGTTGTAAATCTGGTGATAAAAAAAAAATAATATGTAAAAAATAATGTCAATTATGCCTTTAACAATATTAAAAATAACTACAGGGCTTGACATTAACTTTTTTGATCACCAGCCAGTGTGGCTAGTAGTTTTCCAACATTACTAGCCACTCGCCATTTTCACTAGCCACAATTTTGTTGTTGGGAAAATATACTTTATATGCATAAATTTGACTTTGACATGCTAAAATTACATGATTTAGATTTTGTGGAATGTCCACATGCCTCCTAATTCATTTTACTTTTTGTGTATGTTGTGTATGAGCTTGCTCAGTGAGCATGAGCACATGGGTCATGGCTTCATAATGTTGTATTACAATTAGTTTTTATTTCACATGACATTTCAGACCTCAAAGTATTTACCAAATTTATCTCTGATCACACAAAAAATAAATAAATAATTATTTCTTAGCCACAAATTTTAAACAATGTGTCAAAACAAGCAAAATATGGCTGTATACTATATATTTTATTTAACAAAACATTTCTTAAAAAAAAACAGTTAACACCAGTTAACTACACATAAATGCGAAATTAATATTCTATATCCTGTTTAAATATTGGTTAAAGCGAAAGCAACCGGTTCTGCTTACAAACAGACCAATCTGAAGCTCTTGAAAGCAGCAGGGCTGCGGGTGCATGAACAGTTTTTTTCCTAGTCTATTTGAAAGGGAACTGATTACAACAGTTGCGTTTCCAGGCACGGTTGTTTCAAGCAAGGAAACGGGAGCATGCACGTGTTTTAAACAGTCGCGTGCATCACATCAGCTGTTGGCGCGAGTGATATCCTCTCATTCGGTGATCAACCGGTATGGTTTTGCTCGCACGAACACAATTATATTTGTCAGTCATGCTGCTTCTCGATTCTAAGATTGCATTTGCACGAATATTGGGCCATCCTTATTGTCGAACCCTGCTTTTAAGAAAACTACAATTTAAAAATGATTTCCAACCAGCCAAAGTGGCTAGTGGAGGTGTCTGTCTAACCCACCAGAGCTGAAATCTACCCGCATTTGGCGGGTTGGCGGGCGTTAATGTAAAGCCCTGTGTATATATATATATATATATATGCATACATGTATATTTATATATGTATATACATACAATATATTTGCATGTTAATATTTTGCAATATTCTTTGGGGGAAGGAGAAATCATACTAAACAGTGTTTGCATACATATAATTTACACAAAAAATTTATTCTATATAAAACCAATGTGCCAGCTTATTTTGAAAAAATAAAGGATAAGTTCACAACACACATATTTTTTCAGAGTAACTAAGAGTTAAAATATGTTAAAGGTCCCGTAAAGTGCTTTGAAATGTGAAATATAATGTCAATGCTTGACGTAATCTCAATTGAAATATCAAAAGAGGGGGGAACAGAGAGTAGCTCCTCCCTCAGTGCTTCCCACACATAGACTTTACTTGTGCAGGCCGCCCACGTATATTAACGACCACCCGAGTATATTTACTGACACATTTTTTTTATACTATTATTAACATTCTTTTACAGTTTTTGTATCCGTGGTAGTCATTTACCAGTTTCGTGCAACAATCATGCAGACAGTTTCACATGCTCTTCAGACTCACAGAGACGTCTTTTTTGGGAGTTTGTCAAGCCTGGGTTTCTAAATCTCCTAAAATGTCCGGGATTCAACTTTTGCTTTTTAAAGCTCATATACATTTTTGCATTACTCTTTTATTAAAGACTTTCTGCTTGCTTCACAGCTGACAGCGCACAGAAGTGAGACTGGGTGAAAAAGTAAATAATAGATTAATTAATCTAAACGATTCAGAAAAACTTGACTATACACTCTGAGAGAATGTAATGACTGGCCGCAAAACATGTGTACCCTATTAGTGGTTAATCAATGGGTAATAAAAAAAAAATAAAAAATCTACTCATTTTAATCTTGCAATGATATTTTTTAGAAATACTCTCCATTTATGAACTATTCTGTAATTTATTTCTCTTTTGCTGATTATTTTAGTAATTATGATGTTAATATATTGCATAGGATATTTTAAATACATATCTAAAATGCTTTGGCATTCAAGTTTGCTTTGAACTTGAACGAGAGAGAAGCAGATTTTACCTGTCAGTGGCTGCATTGGGATTGGGCCTTAGTAGCTACAACAATGCAGCAATCTCTTAAAAAGAACTCACAAAGTGAAATTTTAAACTGCTTTGGATTTTCACCATAAGACAGAAGTGCCTGAATAGCATAAAAGTAAGAATGTTTTTATTGTTATTTTAATTTTTAATTTTTTTTTTTACTTTAACCGATTGAAAAGAAACAGTGTCATAATAAATATAATTATTAAAAATGAAATTATGTTTTGTTTGTCACATATAGTTCAAAAAGGAGAGGAAGACATTGTGCCGAAACGTTTGTGCTTTTGAACCACCCGAAGAATGTAAAAATAAAAACAGCAAGAAGCAATTACTTGATCAATGCGAATCATTAACTTTTTGAATAATAGTATTGACTAGATTAACGCACCAAAAAGTTTCTTTAAAAACCGCAAGCGCGCAGGGCTAATTTTATTACTGTCACATATAGTTAACAATTTATGTGATGCAAGTAAATGGTGTGTTTCAATCCGCCTACCACCGCAACTATATTTCAAACCTGTGGGAAGCACTGCTTCCCTTTTTAAAAAAACAGCCAATAGTGTTTTCTATTATCACCGCTCTGCCAATGAGAGTGGTCGAGATCAAGCCTATCAAATGAGAAGCATCTTGAAGGGGGTGGGGTGCCAAATACTAGAGAGGTTTTGATTGGTCACGATTTGATGAGAAATTGACGGTATTAGATGACGTTAATAACATCGTTGATGCATTTAGGCGAAATCGACATACAAGCTTTACATGTTTATATCTTCTAAGCGCAAATTTGGTCTCGGTTTTGGTGAGCACTAGCTTATAGATATCCTAAAAACCAACAATACTGATACTTTGTTTTAATTTCATGGGACCTTTAGGCAGCGAAGATCTTGAATCACCTCTAAACTTGGATCGAACCAGCAAATGTTTGCCATCCAGATCCTACATCAACATTTGCTCCAAGAGCGCAATTCCAGCATGGATTTTCAATGTTAAAATGAAACAATGAGTCCCAATGGACGCCTTCGCATGGACAGTGTAAAATCAAATGACTTTTCACCATGTTCATTGATTTCCACAATGTTTGCTCAGCTGAAAAACCCACAGACCAACAAGATTCAATCTCAAGTGTTTCAGTAATGAAATCTTTTCTCAAGCTGCACTATTTTGGAGTATAATTTGCTGAAGGTTTATTACTGTAATGCTTTAAATGTTAGTATCATTAGGACAGGAGAGCACAAACACACTAATATGAAGAGTTCATCCCTCTCAAATGTCCCCAGCAGGTGCATCCTGCAACTCGCATTAAGACCAACTAAAAAATGAGCGCCAAAATGAGCGTCACCTTTTCAATCATACAGGAAATGCACAAGACATACACTAACACCCACACCACAAACGATACAGATGCACATTTCACACTAGCAGAAATCTAAAATTAAATTTAGCACAGCCACATTTTCTCACTGATACTAATTTGGTTTCATTTGTGGATAACTACACAAAACTATACTTCTGTATAACTACAGAAAACGTTTGTCCAATGCAGGGTGGGTCACATTTTAAAAGCAACACAGGGGACAAATAACATTTGTGTGCAGAGTGGAGGAAGTGTGGGTTCCTGTGTATTTATGTAATGCCTATTTCAAGAGCTTTTTGACATCACCTATGATAAAACGCAGATGTCTGCAGAGTTTCAATGACTAAAGTGCAGATCAGTAGAATGAGTGTCCATTTCCAACTAAAAGTTCAGATTCTGCACTGCATGAAACAAGTTGTCATTAATTTTAGTCTCATCTCTGCACATTTCATGGCTATCATTCTGGCTATTTAATGGCAAGATCGATATACATAAAAACATTGCATGATATTACGACATGAACTTCATATTTTAATAAGAGATGATGCACAAAGATGAAAAGATATTAATTTTCCTCTGGTTTAGACCCTTTTTTGTCAGGGCTCGCCACAGTGAAATGAACTGCCAAGTATTGCAGCATTTTTTTTACACAGCAGATACCCTTTCAGCCGTAACCCAGTACTGGGAAACACCCATAAACTCTTGCACTAATACATTATGGCCAACCTTGTTTACCCAATTCGCCTAGAGTGCATGTCTTTGGGCTGTGGGGGCACCAGAGCAAACCACGCCAACACAGGAAGAACATGCAAACTCCACACAGAAATGCAAACTGGCCCAGCTGGGACTCAAACCAGTGACCTTCTTGCTGTGAGGCAATAGTGCAAACCTCTTAGCCACTGTGCCGCCCATTTTCAATTCAATATTTGATAAAAATAAAAAATAAAAATTAAATCCTTCCTAGAGATACCTTTAAAAAAAAAAAAACATCCATAGTGATTTCATTATAAAAATCTTGGCAAACGGTACTTCAACTACAGCAACATAAATTACATGTTGGTGCATCATTATTATGACACAATCTACATTGTAAAAGCGGTATAGAAATAAAGATGATTTGAATTAGGATTGAATTATTCAATAAATACAAATGAGTCAACCAAAGTGACTCATCCAGCATCTGGTATAAGCAGTCTGTTCGTGTCTGGTATTAAAAATAAAATTTGAAATGTGTCTTTCATGTATATTCAGGCTTTTGCACAAGTCTGCAAAACATTTGCATAATGCCAGGGTTTCATTGGCTGCCCATGAATAAATGTCTCCTTTCACCCTCAAATATTTCAGTGCTAGAAGAGTTTGGTCCTACATGATGAGTTTGGGGGTGCCACGGTGGAGCAGTGGGTAGCACGATCACCTCATAGCAAGAAGGTGGCGGGTTTGAGCCCAGTTTAGGCCGGTTGTCATTTCTGTAAGGAGTTTGCATGTTCTCTCCGTGTTGGCGTGGGTTTCCTCTGGGTGCTTTGATTTCCCCCACAAGTAAATTGGCCATAGTGTACTGTATGTGTGCAAATGCAAGAGTGCATGGGTGTTTCCCAGAGTTGGGTTGCAGCTGGAAGGGCATACGCTGCGTAACCATATGCTGAATAAGTTGGCGGTTCATTCCGCTGTGGCGACCCCAGATTAATAGAGGCCGAAAAAAAAAAATGAATGAATGAATGAATGATGAGTTTGGATCTACATGTTGGAAACTGGCAGCCATCGACATGAAGTGATTTAAATGCAATCAGGTTTGGAATCACTTGTAAGTAAATGCTGTGCAAATAAAAAAACAAATATATGATTTATTAATGTCCAACTATTAATTATTGGTGTGCAAATAAATACATAAGTACACAGTTTAAGTCAGAATTAGTACCCCCACCTAAATTATTAGCCCCCTGTTTATTTTTTTCTCAATTTCTGTTTAGCGAGGAGATTTTTCCAACACATTTCTAAACATTATAGTTTAATAACTCATTTCTAATAACTGATTTATTTTACCTTTGCCATGATGACAGTAAATAATATTTGACTAGACATTTATCAAGACACTTCTATACAGCTTAAAGTGACATTTAAAGACTTAACTAGGGTAATTAGGCAGGATATGGTAATTAGGCAAGTTATTGTATAATGATGGTTTGTTCTGTAGACTATCGCAAAAAAATAGCTTAAAGGATCTAATAAATTTGACCTTAAAATGGATTTAAAAAAAATTAAAAACTGATTTTATTCTAGCTGAAATAAAACAAATAAGACTTTCTTCAGAAGAAAAAACATTATCAGGCATAATGTGAATAATTCCTTGCTCTAATAAACATAATTTGAGAAAAAAAATTAATTAGAGGGGGGCTAATAATTCTGAACTCAACTGTATATATAAATTATTAAAACTTGAATTTTGCCCCTTTTATTAAAGTGTCCTTGTTGAGCATTTAAGCACATCTAGATGGAGCAAATAATTTGCTGTAAGAAAAAAAATCTAAGGGATACAAATCAAACTTTGTTATTCTTTTTTACATTGCTAGATTATAATAAAGGTATGAGCATATCGTTATGCACATTAAAAAATCTAAATTGAGCATGTTTATCTCGGATCAATGTATGCCTTAATAAAAAACAGGAACTTTTTGTGTGTGTGTGCATGTGTTTGTGTGTGCGTGGTTCTATTTCAAGACACACTTCAAAACAGCAGTGGCCAACTAATGACCATATGACAGTTACTGTAGCAACAATCAGATATATATATATATATATATAAAAAACAAAGAGTGTTTCCTGAAGATGTGCACACACACACACACACACCCACAGAGAGAGAGAATTCAGCCTACAGCATAAGACTAATAATAAACCTGGCTGCCATAAGGCACAGTTACTGCCAGTGACGGCACATTCATCCAGGAGGCAGCAGACAGGCTGCTTGTGCAACCAAAACATCTGGGTCAGTCATGGAAAGACGGAGGGTGAAAATAGTCTCAGACGCACACACACACACATACATACTGCCTGATACATACCACACACAAAAAAATGGCAAGAGCTTCGCAAACATGCCGGATACATTGATTGATTGCTCAATTTCTGGAAGTCAAGGTACAATCAGCTGTTGTGACGTACTGAACACTGTTTCCACCTCAGAGTCTCTACTACAACATTAAGGTAGAGAAAACTGTCCATAAATAGCCATTTATCATCACTGTTTAGTCAAATCACATATTAAAGCTACTGTAGTATTTTACAAAATCATGCTGTTTAACACAAGCATCTAGACTTTCATAACTCAGTCACCAACATATATAGTAGTCAACATTTGAAGTGGATCAAAACCTTTCGTCAAAGGTGTCCTACTTTTTAACATCTCCCATTCTTGTTTTAGGACAATTTTGAGAAACCTTTTTGACCTAATTTAAAAGTTGACTACTGTAAAATAGTTTTCTATGCTCTGTACAGTATCTTCAATAATAATATCAATAATTAATAAATAAATATACATTTGACCACTCTTATAGCGGTCATGCCACTGTGCATAATCGTGCCAATCATTCTATGCAAGAAAAAAATCAAACAACAGTCTGAAACCGGCAGATCAAGAGCATTAATAGACATCATAAGTGTTCACAAGGCACTTTTCTTTTAAAATAGGTGTTTGTATCTACATATAAACCTAAAAGTAAAGTCAAACTAGATGCATAGTTTGTATAGTTTGACCTAAAGTAACTTCTGAAATAGCTAATCAGAGTTTCTGCAGGTTAGAATACACTAAATATCCCTAAAAATGCAGAAAACTTCAATAAGTTCTGTTAATATTTTGATGCAATTGAAATAAACACAGAAATTTGATTCACTGAAGCATGTATTACACAAACTAACACTGCCAAATAAAGTTTTTAGGTTTATTGTAAACATTCATTTGAGTATCGTAGAATTTGAGGTTACATTTGGTCCACGGTATGCAATCTAAAATTACCTTAGAATATTCAGACATGTGCAATCGTCAGGTGTATTACGTATACATTATACACACATTTTGCTAAATTATTAAAAGGCATTAAAGAAAATAAAAAGGAAAATGGAGAAAAAAAAAATACCGTTTAACTATTTATAAAAGACGAATCACTGTCTGTCCATCTGAGATCAGGCATTGATATAAACATTACGATCATGTTTTCCAATAGTAGTACAGCACACTGTGAGTGTATATTAGTACTCTTTATTGTTAATTTTTAGCATCACATGATGTCACACTTAACAAGAAAATGGTTCCATTAGTGAGGTTATAAAAATGGCCTCACATTTGTAGATCTAGAAGCAAAAATCCAGCTCACCTGGCATGATGACATCCGAGAAGCCCAGTTTTTTGGTGATGGACACTCCTCTGGTGAAAAGCACCATATATTCCCTTCGCAGCTGTTCAATGTCACCGTGTAGCAGCTGGAGCGCCACCGCCAGACCTGGATTGAACCCACACATTAAATTCATATTAATTTTTAAACAAGGAGAGCATAATATGAGCTAACTGAGGGTGATCATTCACAGTTTTCCTGAATCCTAATTGATTGTTAATGAATGGACCTTGATGGCAATAGACTGACACTGAGAAAACTGTGCACCTGCATATGATGAATATTTACAGGTATTCACTGGAGAGGATATGAATATTCATTAGGCAGCTATGAATAAAACAATCCTCCCACATCATACTCTTTTATTTTAAGAGGAAGTGATGGTGAATGTCAATCTGCTGTCTTTTTATTTAGCACAGATGTTAACCAGATAAAATCTGGCAGTGTATCTTGAGGGATGAAACTAGTGGAAAATAGAAGGAAAGAATAAAGAATGGATGGATGAAATTAATAAACAGGATGGATGGATGGATGAAATTAATAAACAGGATGGATGGATGGATGAAATTAATAAACAGTGGATGGATGGATGGATGGATGGATGGATGGATGGATGGATGGATGG
>CAIGQZ010031558.1:3662502-3700293 GCA_903798205.1 Danio tinwini | reverse complement strand
TATGTATATATAGTATCCGTCTGCAACTATACCTACATTCACATCCATCTACATCAATCCATATCTACATCTACATCCATCTATATCTATCCATCCATCCATATCGATATCTATCCATCCATATCTATACCCATTCATCTCTATCCATCAATCTGTATTTACATCAATCCATCCATCCATACTATACCTATATCTATCCATCAATATCTAAACCTATAACCATCCATCCATCCATCCATCAAAAACAGATTAAAATAAAACAAACAAACAGACTCTTCCAAACTTATCTTTGGCATTATCCATTATTTATCAAAGATAAAATCATTGCATTAATCCATTGATAAAGAAAATAAAAACGAAGTTGGCCAGAAAATCTCATTCATTCTGACCAATCAGGGCTAGACCTGTCTGATTTCACAGTCTGGATGTATTGGATAAAGTTTACTAGACTGGATATAGTATCACTTACGCATAGACCTTCAGCAGATGGTCATCTTTAGAGTCGGCAGTGAGAAGATCAGCAATACTGACCACAGCACAGCCGAATGGACGCCTATATTGAACATTACACAAATTTTTCTTCTCTCCTGCACCCATTCTGCCTAAAACACACAAAAAACGCACACAAAGTAATCAGCACTACATCACATGCTTGCAGGTTTCTACAACATCAATTATTTAGAGGACACCAAATCAACTTTTTACCAATCCTAATGATGTGGACGACAATATACACATCTTTTCTCAGGTCGCCACTTCCCAGATCCTGAATAAAACACCAGCGATAAGTTCATAAACACCAATTACCATGCATAATTACACTGGGAGTGTTTTCAGCTCAACGCTTACCACAAAAAGTGTGCATTGTCTTTCGGTCTTCTCTGGAAACTTGGGCAGACCGTTTTTATTGAGTTTGACAAAGAACCTTTCACTGCAAAACAAAGAGAGAGGGAGAAAGAGAGAGATGTGTGTTTAGCTCAAACACTGAGCTCATTCTGTGCAAATGCAGTTAAAAACAACCAGATCTCAAGAAAGTTCATTTTAAAGCCTGTGAGGAGGAAAAAGCACAGGAAAAGGTGCAGTAA
This sequence comes from Danio tinwini, assembly GCA_903798205.1. NCBI lineage: Eukaryota > Metazoa > Chordata > Actinopteri > Cypriniformes > Danionidae > Danio > Danio tinwini. Next base: position 3,699,208 of record CAIGQZ010031558.1, on the reverse strand, counting down.
TTTGCCTAATGAAATAGTAATGGAGAAGTTTAAGTTTAACAACTTTATTAATCCCACTAGGGGCAATTAAACTAGGGCTGTTGCATCATGATACAACAAACACATAAAGAAACAAATCACTTACAAACAATATTAAAAAAACTAAATCCAGCATGCTTCATAATAATTTCATAAATAATACTACACAAAAAAAGCAATAAGGAAAGAGCCATACATTAATAATGTAAAACCTGCTAAAATGTAAGGTTATAAAGCTTTATTGCCACAGTAATAAAGACAACATGTAATTATTCAATATTCAATATACAAATGAAGCATGAGCACACATTGCTTTGCATCACAACCAAGCCTTAAAAATATACTTTGGACCACCCTTTTAAAAAATATGATGTTTATTGGACAAGTACAATATTAAAACTATATGATTTTGTATATAGACACAATATAGTACAGTGGTCCTGAACCCCTGAGTTGCGGACCGGTACCGGTCCGTGGATCAATTGGTACCGGACCACACAAAAAATACTTAATTATTTCCATTTTATTATTAACAGCGTCTGAACGATCTTTTATTTTGAAAAATGACTGTATTCTCTCGGTTACATCTCTGTCACTTGAGTGCCAACATGTAACCCACAAGCTAGCAAAATTCTTTGGAAAGTTTCACAAAGGTTAAAAGGCCCAGTGAAGGACCCATGAACTGCCAAGGAATGAATCTGCAACCCATTTGTCAACAAATCAGGTGAATCCAGCATGACTGTGCAAGAAGAAGATTAACTACTAGACATTGCAAATGGCGGAGGGTAGCACGATTGCCTCACAGGTCGCTGGTTCAAGCCTCGGCTAGGTCAGTTGGTATTGAGGTTGCATGTTCTCCCTGTGTTCTCGTCGGTTTCCTCCGGATGCTCCGGTTTACCCCACAGTCCAAAGACAAGTGGTATGGGTGAATTAGATAAGCTAAATTGTCTGTAGTGTATGTCTGTGAATGAGTGTGGATGTTTCCCAGTGATGGGTTGCATCTGGAAGGGCATCCGCTGCGTAAAACATATGCTGGATAAGTTGGCGGTTCATTCCACTGTGGCGACCCCAGATAAATAAAGGGACTAAGCTGAAAAGAAAAATGAATGAATGAAGTTCATTATTTCCAATAAAGGCGCCCACATCTTCAGAATGCTGCGAGAGCACCGCAAGTCACGTGACAAAAATTGACCAATCACTTTATATTTTGTATGGGATATACACATTTCGGTAGACTAGTTATCTCAGAAAAACACTGCAGTGCTTTTTAGTTTTCTCCATAAATGAAACTTGTATCAGAGATGCAGCAATGTTTTGTCAGCTTGTCATCCTCTGAGTAAATGGTTGATTGCCGTCTAGCATTAGAATTACATTTGTAATTCATGAGGTTATGCACACTATGACCTTGAGCAAGACACTTCAGCAATTCAACTCTGCTGTATTCATTTGAATGTTTCTTAAATAAAAGCATTCAGCAAATAAAATTAATGGAAATATAAAACATTAAACTTTCAGTACAACTGGCATCTCCCACCAAAAACATAATCCACTTTCATGACTTTCATAGCTCCATGACAAAACACTAGCTGCCCTATAAATGCATCCCAACAGGAACAAAAGCTGGCAACAGCAAATGAAACAAAACTACAAAATCCAATGCCCTCAGGAAAACACACACACGTTCATGCATTGACTTGTATTAAATCGGCTCTTCACACAAACACCATGTAATTAAATGAGTATTGTTGTGATCTCAGTGTCCTGTCACCATAGACAGGAGCACAAAGCCTGTTTTTGGCCTTTGACACAGATGCAATTGCTTTCTGAAGAGCGGTTTGTGGATAGAATCCTCTCAAAACAAACTTGTATGGACAAAAAAAATTGTCCAAACAAAAAATATTGTTAAAAAACAGTGTTAAAAAAACATGTAGGAACAAAAAACAAGGTTGAAAAAACAACAACAATTATAAAAGTTAAAATAAAAGAATAACATTTTAAAAAATGTGCATAAACTACTAAATGAGTCACAGCAAAACATGTTCAAAACAAAACAAGCCATAAACAAGACATACTGGAGAAACGTGGTAAAAAAAATGAAATGTAAAAATATACTTGTTTGAAGCAAAGATTAAAACAAGAAAACAAAGCAAAACCAACCACAAACCAAAAAAAAGGTTGATGTGTTAAAAATATGTTTGAAACAAAACAAAATACTCAGAAGGAAAAAAAATTTAAACAAAACATGTTCAAAAAACTAAAAATGAAAGAAAAACATTGAAATGAAACAAAACATTTCAAATGATAATAAAAAATGCTTCCAACAAAACAGGTCGAAAAAAACAAACCACGAACAAGACAGGCTGGGAAAAAAACATGGTTTAAAAAATGCAAAAAATAAGTATGAAACAAAAAAAAAAATTCAACAAAACATTTAAAATAAGAAAAAAAAAAGTTTCAAACAAAACAGGTCAGAAGAACTTGTTCAAAGCCAAACACACCACAAACAAAACATTAATTCATTTATTTTCCTTTCGGCTTATTCACTTTATTAATCTAGAGTTGTCACAGCGGAATGAACCACCAACTTATCCAGCATATGTCTTACGCAGCGTAATCATCACTGGGAAGTATCCACACACTCATTCACACATAGGCTAGGCTATTTAGTTTATTCAAGTCACCGGTACCGCATGTCTTTGAACTTGTGGGGGAAACCGGAGCACCCGGAGGAAACCCACGCCAACATGGGGAGAACATGCAAACTCCACACAGAAATGCCAACTGACCCAGCTAAGGCTCGAACCAGCGACCTGCTTGCAGTGAGACAATCATGCTATCCATTGCGCCACCGTGACGCCCAAACAAAATATGCTGGGACAAAATATGTATAAAAAAATAATAATAAAATAAAATTTAAAAAACATGTTTAAAATTAAACAAAACATTTAAAATGATAATTAAAAACATTTAAAACAAAACATGACAGAATAAAACATGTTCAAAGTAAAACGTGTTTGGAAAAATAACAACTAGTAGTATTACGTACAAAAAAACCCAAAAACAAAACATTTACAATGAAAAAAAAGCTTAAAACTACGAAACAGGAAAGAAAACCAGTTTAAAAGGAAAACAAACCACAAACAAAACTTTCTACGAAAAAAAATATATACTCAAAAAACTAAAATGTAAAAAAAACACGCTTTAAATTAAACAAAACATTAATAATAATAATAATAATAATAATATTTAAAAAGAAAAAAATATGTTCAAAAGCACAAGATGTTTAAAAATACATGAACATTAGAATATATGAACATTAAAAGTAAAAAAAAAACAACAAGTAGTATTAAATCAGCCCTTCAATACACAAACATTATCAGTGTATTATAATCTCGGACTCCCATCAGCACAGACAGCAGCACAAAGCCTGTTTTTAGCCCCTGACACACAGATATGCAGGACTTTCTGAAGAGCCGTCTCTGGATATTCCTATAGGCTGATATCATGCACACATTTCCATAACACACAGACGGGCCGCTTTCTTTCACACTCACTCCGTACATGACAGAGAATTTGATATTTCCTCCCTTGATGCGGGGGATTATAAAACAACTAGTTGAAATGGGAGCGGGATACGACCCCCACACCTCTGGATAAATCGACACGGCTGGAAAAGTGATCCCTGCACGTCTGAGTGGATAAATGAAGCAGTCCTGAGGGGAACACTGTTACCCAGAAGACTGTCAATCTGCACTTTGTACACATCCTGTGGCAGAAATGATGAAGAGAAACACAGACAGACCCTTTCTCTTCCATATGATTCACACACACACACCGAAAAACACAAGGGCCTTTTGGTAGCAGCGCTAAAGAGAAAGCAAAAGCACCGTGTATGTGTGTGTGCGTTTTGTATAAGCAGCAATTTCTATGTGTGACCATACATTAAATGAGTTGAGGTAATATGAGCTGCCTAACACCAAAGAAATGTTAAAGTCTATGTACAAGTGAAGCTATGAGAAAATACACAAAATAAAGAAGTCTATAAAAAATATATACATATTTTTAAATAATACAAGTTAAAGTATGACAAAAAAACGTAATATTTTGTATAAATACATAAAACAGAATTTAATATAAAAAAAACATACAAAAATGTGGTATCACTTTATTCTGATGGTCCCTTTAACGCAATTTTACGGTGGCTGAGAGAGCTTAACGTGCTGCGATTTAAGAAAACACATGCATTACAAAAAACGGCAGCAAATTAAAAAACGATCTTTATTAGTTTGACAGCACACATGCTGCAAATCCTCAAAATGCATTTTTAAAAAGCGTGCTGCATTTAATAAAACGTGCTGCATTTTCTCACAACGCAAACATTAAACGAAAAGCGCTGCATTTTTTCACAACAACGAAATTATTTCAAGGAGGCCCTAAAACATGATGGACCCGGCTATTTAGCTTATGGTTATTTAGGCTAATAAATAGTAAAGACAGGGGAATTAGAATATTAAAATAAGCAAACAAAAAAAACAACTCACCTTTCAAAGGTCACCCACAACTTCATTGAGCAATAGTCAGCAGCGTCTGTCACATTTTAGGGTCCCCTTGAAACATTACCGTTGTGTTCCGCTCTTTTTGCATTGTGAGAAAATGCAGCGTGTTTTATAAATTTGTTTGCATTGTGGGAAAATGTAGCGCATTTTCGTAAATTGTTTGCGTTGTGAGAAAATGCAGCATGTTTTATAAATTTGTTTGCATTGTGGGAAAATGCAGCACATTTTTTTTGTGTGTTTGCATTGTGAGGATTTGCAGCATGTGTGCTGTCAAACTGATATAGATCTTTTCTCAATTTGCTGGTGTTATTTGTAATTGCATGTGCTTTTTTAAAACACATGCAAGCTCTCTCGATCACCATATGTTTTATTGAATTTAAGTTGCATTGCACCTTCATGTCAACTAATTCTCATTAGATTATACATAGACTCTTAGGTTGAGGTTAGGGTTGGGGTTAGTGTAAGTTGACATGTACTTGCAAACTTATAGTCAGGTAAATGTTTGTTGAAGGACCAGTATCAACATATATTAAGCAGACAGTCTACTAATACTCAAATGAGAATTTGCATGTAGTTGCAATGCAACTTTTAGTCAACAAAATATGCAATAGAGACCATCAAAATAAAGTGTTACCCAAAAGGTAAACAATATGACATATAAAAAAAACAAAAAAACAGAATTTAAAAATCTAAAATTAAGAAAGCATGATTGACAAATAACAAAGAAGACATCTTATTATATATATATATATATATTTAATCCTAAAGAATAATGTAAAATTACTAAGTAAATAAAAGTATATTATTATTATTAAATTTTATTATATATATTTTTTCTAATCATTTATTTATTTTCCTTTGGCTTAGTCTATTTATTCATATGGGGTCACCACAGCGGAATGAACTGCCAACTTATCCAGCATATGTTTTACACAGCGTATGCCCTTTCAGCTGCAACACAGTACTGGGAAACATCCATACACTCTCATTTCACATATGGCCAATTTTGTTTAACCAGTTTACCTATTCCACATGTCTTTGGACTGTGGGACAAACCGAAGCACCCGGAGGAAAGCCACGCAAACACAGGGAGAACATGCAAACTCTGCACAGAAATGCCAACTGACCCAGCTGGGACTCGAACCAGCGACCTTCTTGCTGTGAGGCGACAGTGTTAAACACTAAGCCACCCTGTTTTTAATCATTAGACTCTAAATATTATGACACCACATCAGAAGCATGTGTACTCTCCATTTCATGCAGAGTGAATCTCTGTTGACCGCAGGTGTGCGCGTGTGTGAATCTGGACAGCAGTGTGATTAAATCCACAGTCTGGACAGTGAGCCGCAGGACAGTCTGAACAAGCTCCACTCAGAAGCCAAAACAAGAGAAATAATTAGCTGAAAAATGAGGCATGCAAGCAGGCAGGGAGATGAGCGGTTGATCAGCAGCACATTATTATTCTCCTTCAAGAGTCAAGAACAACTCCAATCAATGAAAAACACGTGAGCCAATGACACCAGCAGCTGCTCAGAGCGTTACTGTCTGTAATTAACCAGTAGATGAGATAAACACACACACACACACACACACGTGCACACAGACACACATGCAAGCGTGCACACACAAACTGACCCAGTCAGACAAAAAGACACAAAGACAGACAGACGGAAAGAATGAAAGACAGACAGATGGGTAGACAGACATGTGGACAGACAGACGGACGGACGGACAGACGGACGGACAGACGGACAGATGGACAGACAGACGGACAGACAGACAGACATACGGACGGACGGAAAGAAAGACAGACGGACAGACGGACGGATAGACAGACGGATAGACGGACAGACAGACATGCGGGCAGACAGACGAACAAAAACACAGACACACACACACAGACAGACAGACGAAAAGGCAGACAGTCACACACAAACAGATAAGACAGACAAACAAACAAAAACACACAGACACAGAGACAAACACACACAGACAAACAAACAAACAAAAACACAAAGAGACAGACAGACACAAACGGACAGTCAAAAAAACAGACACGCACAAAAAAGGGAGGCACGCACGCATGCAGACAGACGCACGCACAAACGCACGTGCACGCGCACACGCGCACACACGCACACACGCACACACACACACACACACACACACACAAACAAACAAACTCTCTCTCAGCCACTAGTGCAGGTGTGCGTTTGGCTGATGAAAACGGTTTATTTGTTTTTCATCAGTCTGCACTGGTCAGGAACAAACACAGGAGGAAGCTGCACATGTAATGAGGTTATGATTGAAGAGCACATCCTGGCGCCGAATGCAAAGAGCAGACTTTTTTATAACACCGCTCCAAAAAAGCTGCTCTTGGAAGAATCTTTAAAAAAGATGAGGTAATGATGTTGAAAAATCCTCTTTGAACGTGCCATAATTGAGACTCATCAGACCAGCCAACGTTTCTCCAATTTTCTATTGTCCAATTTTGCTGAGCCTGTGTGAAGCCTCAGTTTCCTGTTCTTAGTTGACATGAGTGCCATCCGCTGTGGTCTTCTGCTGCTGTAGCCCATCTGCCTCAAGGTTGGATGTGTTGTGCAATCAGAGGTGCTCTTCTGCATACCTCGGTTGTAAGGAGTGGTTATTTGAGTTACTGTTGCCTTTCTATCAGCTGGAACCAGTCTGGCCATTCTCCTCTGAACTCTGGCATCAACAAGGCATTTGCACCCACAGAACTGCCGCTCACTTGATATTTTCTCTTTTTTGGACCATTCTCTGTCAATCCTATAGATGGTTGTGCAAGAAAATCCCAGTAGATCAGCAGTTTCTGAAATACTCAGACCAGCCTGCCTGGCACCAACAACCACGCCACATTCACAGTCACTTAAATCACCTTTCTTCCCCATTCTGATGCTCGGTTTGAACTGCAGCAGGTCGTCTTGACCATGTCTACATGCCTAAATGCATTGAGTTGCTGCCATGTGACTGATTAGAAATTTGCCTTAACGAGCAGTTGGACGAGTGTACCTAATAAAGTGGCCGGTGAGTGTATACACATCTTTTTTTTAAACACTCACCTAAGCAGTCGGTTCTCTCGATTGTCGTAGATGAAGAAGAAAACCTCCAGTTCTTCACCCAGGTTTGAGCTCATCAGACTCTTGAGATGAACAAACAGGTGATGTGTGCTGACCGGAGCCGGGGTTTCCTTCTTCCGGTGCCGATGCTCCATCTGTCCAATTAGACACACATTGATCATTAGATTTTAAAGAAAAAAACGATTCATAATGCATGTAAATCTATAGTTGAAGGCAAAATGAATTAGGCTTAATAAAAAAAATATTTAATATCTTATATTTAATATTCATGCAGTCTTGATTGTTGGTGGTTTACCCTGCTGGGAAGAGGCAAAGTGTGTCACTTTTACTGTTGATCATCAGTTGGAAGCATTAAATCTTTAGATAGGGCTGTGCAAAAAGGTTTCTGGTTCTTCATTCATTCGTTAATTTTCTTTTCGGCTTAGTCCCTTTAATAATCAGGGGTCACCACAGCGGAATGAACTGCCAACTTATCCAGCACACATTTAACACAGCGGACACCCTTACAGCCACAACCAGTTTCTGTTTTTTATAGAGAGTAAATATAAAACATATGGATATAAACATGGAGTAAAACAGCAAATTATAGGCCATTTCAATGTGGTCATGTCATTGGCTCATCAACATTTCCTGCTTGTTATCAAACTATTTTATAAGTGTAAGAAGAGTCAATTCAATCATAACCTAATGTTAAAACAGCTATCATAACATTATTTATCGTATGTGGCTCTTTTTGGAGTTACAGAAATTGAAAATGTAAAACAGGAAATATGTTGAGACCATTGGTTTTTGTTTACATCCTTCAAAAGAGTCTAAAGTGAGCATGCATAAATATACTCACTATGTTTACTATGCTCTGAGAGCTGAGCTGCTTTCTTTCATTTTGACAGACATATCAAGGGAAGTGTTTAGAAGTCTCTTGCACCCTCACACACACCCTATACTTCATATAACTCCATATAAACGCCAGAAACAAAGCTGTTTTTGCAATGCAACTGATGATCAACAGTAAAAATGACAAATTTAGCCTCTTCCCAACAGGGAAAACCAGCAACAATCAAGAATGCATGGTTATATGTAGAGATGGGTATCATTAAGGTTTTAACGGTATTACTACTTTTATCGATACCACTTATCAGTTTGTTACTTTAACAGTTCTCTTATTAGTACTTTTTGTATGTTTTTTTTCATAAAAAAACCACAAACAAATTGAACAGAATTAACAACACTTTGTTCTGTTATTATGTTTTAATGTAAAATAAAGCAAAACCAATAATTGTAAAACAATAAATATTTATTTTTCCTGTAAAAGAATGTACAATGGATTAAAGGAAAATTACTTTTAACCATTCATCTGGAGAAAAAACAAAATGTTTGACTTTTCTGCCAGAAGTCGGGACCTTACTTGGTTTATTGTGCTCTATACAGTTAAAAATACCTTCTTTAAGCTGCAAAATGCAGTTAAAGGAGATAATGTTTATGATTTTTCGTTAACACAATTACATAAATGAGTTAACTGTGTTTTGAGAGTTAACTGTGTTATTAATACAGTTTTGGAGCATCTTGCAATGTAAAAATAAGCTGTTTTATTATAATTTCTTAATAAGCATAGTTTACTATTAGGCTATTCATAGGCTATATTTGTAAATACAACTGATGTAAAAGCATTTATAATGTTTAAGATTTATTTAGGCTACTGCAGAAGTGTTTTTATTGTAACTGATTGTGTTTACTTAACTATTAATACTATACTAATTTAGGTGATAGACTTCTGACATAACGATGTGGATGATGTAACGTTACGGTTAGTAGCTAGGCAGTCAAAAACCTTTTCGTTACTTTTCAGTGCAGTTAATGCACTTTTGAAAGATACTTTCACTTAGCCAGATTGCTTGCGTTTCCACTTATACAAGAAAATAACTTGTTGCGTTTGTTGCAACAGGCATTGTCAATGTTCACTCGGGAAATACAACCCGTTTGGTTCACTCCGTAAGCTTACGAGCTGTGTGTGTGTGCGCCAGCCTCCGCTAAGTGTGCGAGCTGAGAACTGTGAAGGCTTTTATACTTGACGCGCTTGCTGGAAACACAGGCATTTCTCATGTGAGATTGCCAACTGTGCAGACGAATATCAAATATGACAAAAAAGAAAAGGTTGGTCAGTTAAATTATGCAACTGTAAGCGATGTTTATTCAGCAATAATTCTCCAGTACAGATAGCAGAACTGTTAACGTCAGAGCTCATCGATACTTCTGTCTTTTAAAATTTAGCACAGATACCGACAAAGTACCAAGTTTCACTACCCATCCCTAGTTATATGGTGTCATAGATTTGCAATCAAAAGATATCATTATAATTGAAGTCAATGGGGTAAACACAGCCCCCAACATAATGAAAGGTTAGTCCATTTGGCCAGTGTATTGTTGAAGCATTGTTCAAAGCATTTGCTCAAAATATGTCAAAATAAGATGTCACCAAAAACCATTCCATTTGCTGAAACACAAAGAAAACTGAAGCCGAATTAAGACTCAAAATCACCCCAGAGTGGATGAAAACATCCCCAACAGTACACTTAAAAAGCACTAGGCATTGACCTCAAAAATGTAAAAAACTGCAGGTTTTTCTCCAATTTTGATCTCCACTGGTGACAGCATCAGAAATGCATTGGATTTTCTCCTGAATTCCAGCAGCTCTGTGTTCACAGCACGACTTCTTTACAGCCGGCCAAATCGAATTTGTTTCAGTTAATATGCTCTTTTCTTTGCAATGACACCACAGAGCAATGTCATACTCGCTCACACATACACAGACAAATGCGCGCACACACAATCATATATATCACTGCACACAAGCTCATCTGAAGTGCACATCGGCTCTGTTGTTGTGCAACAAACACACTTCTCTCCAGAGAGCGTCTATCGGATCTATTGAAGCGCATGTGTCTGTGTTTGAGGACAGCGAGGTGTGAACAGGCGAGATGTGAAATATGAAAAGGCCAACAGGGGCACAGCATATGTGACACTGTGCATGTGTGTGAGTGCGTGCATGAGGACAGAAAAAGGCCCTACTGAATATTTTCATTTAAAAAACATATTATAACATAACATTTCAATTAAACTAATGGCATGTAGCCTTTTCTCAGTATTTCTCAGTTAATTAGTGCTGAGTTTTGCAAGCTACTACTGAAGTAAACAGGCAGCAATTATGACTAGTGTGCTATTTATGCAAACTATAATTTTACCCACACATTCTTGTGATAAAGTTAAGGAGGAGCAAGGGGTATCTATAAGAAGAGCTTTAGTTTTTAGATGCATGAGGTAATGCATGAGTTAAGTATTAAATTTGGCTTTAAGGCCTGTTTTATCAGGACATTTAGTGTTGTTTTACTAATAATTTGAGCTGTTTTTTATTTTTTTATATTTTCTGTTTTTAGAAAATATATTGAATTTTATATTAATATACAAGAAAAAAGAAAAATCATCAAAACATTACCTAAGATCTATAATTTTAGACAATGTTTTGATAATTTTTCCATACAGATTTTATTTTTAAGATGTTAGCATTATTATTTTTTTCTTTAAACTATATAGAAAAACAAATTTTCTTGAAATAAAATGTTAATTATTACAGTTCACATTTATTTTTTATATAATTTTATATCGTTTTATTTTTAATGGTATTTTACTCAACCATAATAAACTTTTAAAACAATGTCTTAGGCAATAAAATAATGGTATATACACAATTAAACCTTTCATTTGCACAAATTAAATTGCAACAGAGTAGGATGATTTATGTAAAAAAAAACATAAACATTGCTTTTATTCTAGAAAGTACATTGACCAAAGAAACCGACAAGAAACTGTTCTTGGGTGCTTTTGAGAAATTATATTAACCAATGCTGAAATAGCAGAGGTTTAAACAGGAATGAATAGGCTAAAAAGATAAAGCGCTGGAATTTGCTAAAGACTTTATTCCTTGTTTGGCAGGCCAGATCTGATCACAGAAGGTTCTAGACTTCTTAAACCCCTTACTTTCACATAAATAACTGTAAACAAAGACAGCCTGTGCTCCGATCAAGAAAATATGGGACAATAATTACCATGAACTACCAACCAGACCAAATACAGAATCTGAAAAAGGGAAATTCAGGAGAAAATTCAGGAGAAAGTGAAGCAAAACAAATAATGTTTTAATAGATAATAAAATAATAAAAATAACAGTTATGCCCCTCCCTTCATAAGTTCTGCTTTGACCATGTAAATGTATATATATATATTTTTTTCAAACTGTTATAATGATAAATTATCCAACAACAACACAGTATCTAAATACAAAAATTATACAAATAAAATATTTACATATTACAAACATTATTAAATTAAAATTTACTTAATATTCTTTAACTATTAGAAATACGAAACGCTAAAACCTTAAAAGTAAAAAAGCAAAAGTAATACAAATGTCCACCAAAAATATATTCTTTATATGTGCTCCCCATAATATCAACTAACCATAATATTGTCAGTTGCCAGTATGGATAGTCCAATATATCATGCCTTCCAAATAAGGGACTGTTTTCAAACTTTCACACAACCCTATGGTGATAAGAGATTCCTTCCTAATTAAGGTGTGTGTGGTGAAACTGTGTGGCCTGATTCACTTTCACACAATTTATCACAGCGAATGTGTCACAGGTAATAAGCTCCGTAAGCACACAGCACACACTGCAACTCAATCACAGCCAAACTAGCACAAAACAACCCAAATAGATCAATAACAGTCGGCAAAAACCTCCTTTCCCAGCTTCAACTTTCTACACTGGCTACCTATTAAACCCTTTTGTAGGGCACTCATTCAAAACACCCCAAAGTGTTACTGGGGGTTACTACAAGACAACTTTTCTGACTTAAATTTGCATTTCTTACTTGGGTCACACTTTATTTTGATGATCCGTTTGTTGAATTTAAGTTGCATTGCATCTACATGCCAACTAATTCTCATTAGATTATAAGTAGACTGTTAGATTGTGGTTAGGGTTAGTGTAAGTTGACATGTACTTGCAAAGTTTTTTTATAGTCAGTTAAATGTCTGTTTAGCAGCAGTATCAGCAGATATTAAGCAGACAGTCTACTAATACTCAAAGGGACCATAAAAATAAAGTGTTACCCTGACTTATATTATAAAAAATATATATATTTGATACATATATCAGACAGTAAGGTAACTATATATGGCTCTTCACCCAATACAGGGTTAGATTGTTATGTAGATGATTAAAAAGCTACTTCCCTACATAACTTTATATTGTTTAGCCCCTGTGTACTTAACTAACCTTTTGTTACACTAATAAATCAGATTGTTTAAGGTCTCAAATTTCAGGACTAGAAATACAGAGGATAGACTTTACTTTAAAGCTTGGATATATTCATCTCATATTCTGTTCAAATCATATTTATCAAGGTTTTGCCACAGCGAAATGAACAACCAATAAAACAGATAATAGATAAAACAACAACACCTTACCCTATATTGTATACCTTGATAAACAAGGGGCTAATAATTCTGACTTCCAATGTGTGTGTGTGTATTAGTGATGCGCGGATGGCGGTTATATCCGCGGGAGTTGCGAATAATCCGCAGGTCGGGCGGGTCGGATAATAAAAAAAACATTATGATTAATTGCGGGTGGGTCAAGAGTCATAGCAGTTGACCAGCAAAAAATTCAGAGAGTTGACTTCGCAGAATGTGAAGATGAGAGAGACTAATGGATGAAGTGCAAGAGTACTGTGCAAACTTTCAGTTAGAGGAGTCATCAGAGGAAAATCTGCTATCATTCTGGGAGAAAGAAGATGACTTATTTACACGACTGCAGCGCCTTGCAAGGAGAAGCTTGTGCATTCCTGCAACAAGCGGTGTGCACAAACTCTTATTTAGTGCAGCCCCAATCCAGGCACAGTAGGCTAGATGCTATTCTGTTTTTGCACAGTGCAAAGAAAAAGGCCAAGAAAACATAACATAGCTGCTGTTTAGGCTGAAGTGGCCGTATATGTACGGTAAAAGCTAAATCTGCTGTTAATAACAAACGATCCACAGTGATCTATCATCTCGTTTAAAACAAAAAATTTGAATTATTAAAGTGTCGATCGGGTGCAGGTCGTGTGCGGATATAGGCTATATATCAGCTAAAATAATATGTGCGGGCGGGTGGCAGGTGGGTGATTAGAATGAAGGAGCGAATTCGGGTGACATTTCAGCTGATCCGCGCATCTTTAGTGTTTGTGTATTTATATATATATGTATGTATATACACACACACACACACACAGTTGAGTCATAATTATTAGCCCCCCGTTGAACTTTTCCTATTTCAAATATTTCTCAAATTATGTTTATATATATATCTCCTTTTTTTAATCACTTTTTCACAGTGCAACAAAATTGAGTTTGTCATTAAAACTTCCTCATTAAAAGTGTCAATAAACTGTCAAAGAAGATGACATTTTAATGACAAATTCAATCTGCACCACTGTAGTCGAGAAAAAATATTAATAATGCTGTTATAAAATGTATTACAGTTATACCGACGAGCAGAAAAAGATGCTAAAATGGTGCTGAAAAATGGTAAAACAGGCAAAGCATGTAGAAAATGGATAAAACTCATGATTTCTCTGACAGCACAGTTAAACTACATTTTGATAAATAGAAAATAAAACATAAAGAGAGAAACAAATTCCATGACATGGACACAAACTAAATAAATGAAATGCATAGAATAGATCTCATAAAAATCCAACTCATAATTATAAAGTAGAAACATGCTGTGTTTCTGTAAGGCTCCTTTAAAACGATATGCATTCAACACAAATAAACGTGAATTAAATTGAACTGATGGCAAAAGCATGTGTGTATCTGCAATATAAACCCCAGACAAGCTGCAGCAACAGAGTCCCGTCTGCCAGCAGAGGGTTATTACATTACATTACACTGCACAGGACACTTCAGGTCACGTTCAGCTCCGTATAACTCAATTATATTACAGCAGAGAGACTCCCCGCTGTCAACAAACCCTCCGGCCAGCAAGCAAACTTCAACATCCATGACCACTGTAATTTTCGGCAGCGTATCTTGTCAGTGAGGTTGAGAATTACTGTCATTTTCCCCATGGGGCCAGTTACTGGAGCTGACGGCTTTTATCGCGAGCCTCTTGTGTTTAATGGAAAGGATAAACCGAGGAAGAAATGTTTCATGCAAAAATCAGACGTACCAGACGGTAGAGTTCGGTGACGCTGATTTCATCTGGATCCACCATGCTGAACTCCCTCCTGGGTACCAGATCCAAACCCAGCTGCCTGAAAAAGCACAGAAACGCATGGTAGCATCAATGGACCGCGTTTGATATACTGCACAAGACAAATAGATGTAGAATTTAAATAAATAAATGTCTTTGTTTATATTTTAATGGCATATCATGGCAAAATCGATACTTAATATACAATATATAACATGCAATCATATCGGTTTCTTAATAAACATTCATTGTATAAAAAAATACAAATAACAAGTTATATACAACCATTTAATTTGATTGATTTTAGATCTCGTATGTACAACCTGATCATGCTTATTTTCAAAATGATAATTATTTATTTCATTTACAAATGGATTCACTTCATATAGTTTGTTGTGTCTACATTCATCCCATCCCATTTGCCATTTTTCATTAATATACAGATTCAAAGCAGGTTTAACAACTGTAGGACTTCCTTAGCTGCTTTTTCTGCATGTTCATTTCCAACGAATCCTACAAATAAATGTCTAGTAACTGCTATGTCAAGTGGATTTTGAGATAAAAACTCATGAAAGATTTTAAAGTCACAAATAGATACCTGGGGCACATTTTATCCTAATAGAATTAACAGATTAAGAAATTATATATTACGTAATGAAAATGAAGCTTGGGGCTATATGTCAAGCAGTTTTGTTTATTTATTAATTAATGCCTTATATGTAGCAATGGCTACATGAATGCCAAAATCAACAGTATAAACACTACTTACAATATTTTTTTTCCTGACAGACTCACAAACTTGAAATGAATATCTACATATAAAAAGTTACAATTTAAAATATGCCATGCATTAAATATGTACTCTGAATAGAAACATTATCAAAATAAATTGTCATAAAATAATAGATATTAAAGTAAAATAGGTTTAATATATGTTTAATATGTTTAACCTTACTGGTTAAAATATAAATTGGTTTCCTCTTGCAAAAAAACAACAAAAAAAAAACTAAGAAAATTCATAAATATTTACAAAATACGGCATGACTGTCAGGATCTTTTACTTTTCTTTCTTTCTGTCTTCCTTCCTTTCGCAATATTCTCATGAATGAATCTGCTTACTTTAATGACTAAACGTTTATTTAAAACAGCATAATGATTTCCTAGATCAGCCGTGCCCAAACTTTTTCTTATAAAGGGCCAAAAACCAAACCTGATTGAGTGCTGTGGACTTAAATATACCAAACCGTATTAAACACCGTAACATTATTTGCTAATATAAAAAAAAACTTGTAAACGTTGCTTTAAAACATAATTAATTATGTCGTATTACTTTTTTGTAATTGTATAGTGATCTTATTATAGTAAAAGCATAAACAATCCCATTTATAACACGATGGAGTTGGATTTGCTCACCAATGTCTTGTGCATTGTCCTCTGTCTGTCAACTGACAGTATTTACATTTAAAAAGTCTGATTCATGTGAAAGGTTTAATTGAAACGATCAATTTTTATAGCTCCTCAATTAAACAAAAAATACAGGTTACATTAAATCTGAAATGACGATCTCTGTCAAAGGCATTAACCCATTAAAAACATCGTTTTTTTAAGATGGGGTGGTGGGCCAAAGCAAAGGTTTCCATGAGCAACTCTGCCCTGGATCATTCAATGTACTTTATCTAGGAGATATTCCAGTAACACTTTATAATAACTACAAACTGTAAATCTTTTAGTAAGCATTAGCAAATAGTGAATTTATTATCTGTTAATAATTAACTCTACATTAATAAACGTTGGTAAGCAGTTTATAATTGAAGCTACAAATGCTGTATTCTTGACTTATAAGCACATTCATAATGTGCTTAATAATTGTACTTTCATACTTTGTTAATGATTTATTTTTTATTACTAAATTAAGTATTGCATTATTTACAAACCAGTTAATTAAGCATAGTTGTTTTTTAAGATCATTCAGAATGAGTTAGTAAATGATTAATAAACTATTCAAATTAACATTAATAATTTGTATTATTCAGGCATATACTAATACTTAATTTGTATGTTAATAAATGCTTCATTAACTCAACTTTATCCAGTTTTGTGACCTAATCTAAAGTGAGAACTATTTATGCTCTATAAAGCCATTATAAATGACAATTAAAGGCTCAGTTAAATTCTAAACAGGAAAAGAGCATAAATGACTTTATTAATTTCTATTCATTTGAAGATACACAAATGAAACTATCACATGAAAAATACATTTTTGCAACCTTATCCAAAATAAAATTACTGTACAGCTTAAACATTGCATCCTATCATATTGTTAAATTATTATATTGTTGTTATTTTATCCAATTTTATGTCATATTTTGACACTCCTGTTATTCAGCAATGTTTAAATTTTACAGTAATATTTCTTTTTAGATAAGATTGCAAATATTATTGTTCATTTGATACCAAACCTTTAAATGTCATTTATAAAGGATTTATAAAGCATAAATAGTCCTCACTTTAGATTAGGCCACAAAACTGGATGAAGTCGAGTTAATAAAGCATTTATTAACATACATAGTACCCATTACTACATGCATAAATAATAAGGTATATAAATGTTAATGTCAATAGCTTATTAATCATTTAATAACTCATTCTGAATGATCTTAAAAATCTCCAAATACTCTTAAATACAAATGGTTTGTAAATAATGCAATACTTAATTTAGTCATGAAAAATCAACCAGTCACAAATTATGAAAGTACAATTATTAAGCACATTATAAATGTGCTTATGAGTCAATAATACAGCATTTGTAGCTGCAGTTATAAACTGCTTACTAACGTTTATTAATGTAAAGTTAATGCCTAATAAATAATGAATTCACTAGATGCTAATGCTTAATAAATGATTCATAGTGTGTAGTTATTATAAAGTGTTACCGATATTCCTTTTAAACACGAAAAGGAGGATAGATTTGCATTTAAGATATTAATGGCAACAAGTAAAAAAAGCTATAACCCGGAAATTGTATAAAGACCCAACAACTAAAGACAAATGGCTTAAAATAATAGCAGAAGTTAAGGAAATGGGAAAAAAATGACACATGCACTTCGATTACAAAAAGGAGATCTTTGAAAAGAAATGGAGTAAATGTCTGACTTCCTCCACAAGGACAATACAATTACGCATAATTTATCATTTACATAATTCTAGAGGTTATGCATCATTGAGAAATATGTTTGGCAGCCTTTTATTTTATACTTATTTTATTTGTTTATGTTCTTGACAATGTTAATTTAATATTATGTATGTATATATGTATACATGTGTGGAATGAATGTATTTTTATATATATACGCACGTACATACATATTTATATACTTATTTATTACTATCATTATTATTATTTGTTTTGTTTCCACTAGTTATATCTTACTAAAAAATAATCAATAAAAAGTGTATATATATATATATATATATATATATATATATATATATATATATAAATAAATAAACAGCCCAATGATAAATACAGTATATAATGCATAAAATATATATAATTGTATTAGGGTTATTAATTTTATACTACAGAAAGTACTTGTTAAATGTGATGTCAGTCTTAGGGGAATTAAGGTTCGTAGTATCAAAATATAATCAGAACTTGTTAATATCACATATTGATCTCTACTCACTCGTTTCCCCAGTCCAGACGGGCCGTGATGTGCTGTTTGACGTCTCGCATGCGGTCATGAGTCAAGTGTCCAACCAGCACCTGCCGTCTGAGGTCCAAAATCTCATTCATCACGTGCCACAGTCTATTAAATAAATCCCCTTCGTTTTTCTAGAGAAGTAAACAACAGTGCAGCAAAAATAAACTTAAGATGCAGACAGTCACACTTAGGGGTTCCATTAATTAATGTTAGCTAATTTACTGATTTATTGTCATATTGCAGGATGTGCAATATTGAGTTTAGATTTACAATCTGATGGGTGATTGCATAATAGATGCTGTATTATTGTATGTAATGATATTAGACATCTCTACCACGGTTTTGTCATTACAAATCTTTAAATAAATATGAATATAAATATATAATGTATTGGGATTATTGTTTAGCAGGAGCCATAGCTCAGAGCAAATGCGATTTTGACCATAATGAAGTGAAAGTTTATTATCTGTCTGCGTTTTTATGGCCTGTGATTATGTGAGAATCCCATGAGATGTTAAAGCAATCGGGCACAAGAAATTGTAATTTTAAAAAATATACATTTTATTTGATTATTTTTTTACACATTGAAGGCGATTTGATTAATCAGTTTTAGTACCTGAACACTGTTTGACTGAAAACCATAAAACATTGTTGCTTGTAATTTGTGTATTACTTTCAAGCACGGTTTACTTCCCTATCACAACCATATTGAATTAATGAACCCTTTCCAAATAGATCTATTGAAACCATCTGGTAAAATGTATTCATATCGTAATATGATTTCAGATAAACAAAATACCGCAGGGTATATAATTATACTCAGGGTATAATTTCAATACCTTTTTAAGACTTTTTAAAGACCTTCTCAGAAAGATATTTTAAGATCTCCCTGCCACTTCAATATCTAATCAGTATTAAACCTTTAAATTAATAAACAGTTATTAATAAACAGTTGTAGTTAAATCAATGGAGCACAGTGCAACAAAACTTAGATAAAATCGGAAGAAACAAACCTTAAAAGAATAAATTACTCGGTTGTTTTCAGTGACAGACTTCAGTCACTGTTTAAACTCGTCTTTCTCCAACCAGGAGTACGCAAACTTACATTTTCCCATTTTGCTGTCTGTTTCGCTCTATGGTTTGGCTACACGTGGAGAGCATCACACCACCTTCCCACATTTGTCGCAAATTACGTAACATCACCCGGATGGAGGAGCTTGGCCGGTAGTATATATGAATATATAAACATAAATGCTGCGAAAAGTCATTTAAATGTATGTAATTTAAAAGAGTGTTATAATGACAAAACTGTTTTAAATTGTGCATGTCGTATGCTGATGTACAACTAAAGGCATGTGTTGTGGCATGGAGAATTCCTCTTTGTGGTTTTATTTTAGATAGCCTACAACGTGCTACAGGTTCTTATGTAAATATATAATGTTACATATAATTACATAAAAACATTAAAAACGTTTCAATTATTTTAACTATGCCTGTCTTTAACTTGTGCTTACCGATTATAATATTACTAATATGATAAATCTTGTAAAAATCTCAAGACTGGGAAAAGACTAGAAAAAGCGCTTTTGATCAGGTATTCAATGCAGACGATCCATTGGGGTCCTAAGCGGACTCAATTGCAGGGGGGACCCGAATTCTCACCACGACGCACCCGGCCAAAGCAATTGTGTGGATTGAGCACGTCGTTGTTAATATTAGGAGGAAAATAAATATATTTATGCTTTTTTGGAGTCAAACACTTTGGACAACGCTTGAATAAAATTTAAGACTTCGTAAAAACACGATTAAGACTTTAATAAGAACTTTAAATTTCTCATAATTGATTTATCAACTTTTAATACTTTTTAAGACCCCGCGGATTCCCTGATCAATTGAAGCCATCTGGTTAAACTGTATTCATATCGCAATATAACTGCAGAAAAACTCAATAATGCAATGTCAGATATTTCCAATATTGTGCAGTCCTTCTTGTACAGCATCCATTTATCCTAGTTCAACGTTTACTAATGCACTAATAAAGTCTAAAGCACTTGTAAAAGTTACTTAATGCACTGTAATTAGACAAAAACTAACGATGAAACTTTATCATCATTTACATCAAAGCAAAATGAACAAATACTGTAATAAATGTATCCCTCACTACTTGTTTGTGTTAGTATCATTGCAAAACATAACTGAAGTTGTTATAGCATTGCTCTAACACTGAAATATAATAACCAGGTGTAATAATAATCCGATAATAGTTTCCCCCGCAAGCAACAACAGTTTAAGTACAAATAATATATTCCGCCCAGCAGCGTCTGTGCATCCAGGGTTCACGAAACCAGCGTCTGGCTGTGGGCGGATTTCAGCAGTGTTTGCCCAAACAGTATTTACCACAAAGAGCTGCTTCCACATGGCACCCCAGTCCCTCAAGGTGGACGTCATCTCCGTAATGACAGAGTCTTCGCTCGGCACCACAGTCTCGAACTGCCTGCGAGTCAAATGTGGGCGACACACAGTGTAAAAAGATATGAGATATACATCGTATGGTTCTGCGCTTGCTTTACGGTTTGCTAATCAAAGGAAAAAAGCAGATGTAGCGTCCTTCTGTTCGTCCATCGTTAAATTCAGTTTGCATGGAGTTTTACAAATAACAGTGGACCAAATATCATCTCCATGTGCCAACAAAAGATCATCTCCATAATGATGGGGAATGTCATAGGAAACACATAAAAGTCTATATTTGAAAATGATGTAGGTGTTCAGCGCGTAGGTGTGTTTATTCCCTCAGTAGAACATTAAATTGTGGTTTTTGTGCTTCGTTAAATGCAAGTCAATAGATACAGATGCTTTTTTTTATAAATAAATAAATACACAGGCAAAGCAGAATTAGTCCCTGTGGCTTCTGACAGCACATTGAGATCTTATTAAAAGATTGTTTTGTGCACAAGCCTGAACATTATTTATGGCATTAATGGTAGAAGCTGTGGATTAAAGTTAATAACAATGAAAATAAATGTTTAGTTTCTTACACAGGCTTCGGAAAACTTCAAAAGTTTTTTTTTTGTCTAAATACATCAGGGGTGCCCAAACTCAGTCCTGGAGGTCCTGTGTCCTGCATATTTTAGTTCCAACCCCAAGTAAACACACATGAACCGGCCTATCAAGCTCTTTCTAGGTATACCTAGGCTGTTTCTCAATATGCGTTCGTCTGCGATCTTGCGTCCCTCGTGTTCTCGTGTATCATTAACCGTCACAGTTCAGTTACAAAACTCAAGACCGCAAAAGCGGAAGACGCGTGAAACTTCCTGGATGTGTTGTTGATATTGAGGACGCATCCATGCAGACTTGAGCGCAACAATTGCTCGAGAAGTCTCAGAAGTCATTGCAGCTGAGTATAGGAGGTGTGAGGCACAGCATTTTATATAGATTCATTAATAAATTTTTGAGATATAACTTAATTATCTCAGGAGTTTCCCTAAATAAAACAGTGATGTAAACATTACCATGAAACTCTTTATAAAGGCATACACACATTAAGGGTGTTTATTTGCTGAAATTCATATTAAAAATAGTTTTATTTGTATTGTGCAACGTATATTTGTATGGTCTTTATGCATAGTATATATTGTGAAAAGGGGAAAAACAATAAATCGTTGTATGAATGCTGTAATGTTTAAATAACTTCCCGTAAAAACGCGTGAAGGTCATGTGACCATCAGGAAGAACGCAGCATCTAATTTCTCACAGGACGCTTTCTCAGTCTTCGCGGTCTTGTGAGTTTGTTCTGTCAAGGTAACATGGCAAGAACGGTCTCCACAAAAGCACGAGTCTGATCTTAGGGTTCTTGCAATTGAGAAACAGCCTAAAACTTAACACAGGTAAGTGTGTTCAAGGAAGTTGGAGCTAAACTATGTAGGACATCAGCCCTCCAGGAGCGAGTTTGAACACCCCTGGTATACATCGTTTTAACTCAAAGCACTGTTGATTTGTACACTCAAATACCTTTTGTTGCTCATTTAAAATACTTAAAATGAGCTGAATCAACTATAAAAAAAAAATTATTATTGTATTAAGTTCAATACACTTAAGTTTGTAAATTTAATCAGTTTGCATTGGAACAACATGAAGAACTTGTGTGAAAGTGTTGTTGTTTTTTTACAGTGTATTTTAATGAATTGCTAAAGGCCCCAATTTCAGCTAAAAATCTTTAATGCACTACTGAAAAAAGTGTCCCACGTCTGAAGGTGAGATTTTTTAACTCTAAATCTTTATTTTTGAGATGAAAAATCTCTTTAAAGTAGATGTATTGCAGAAGCAATAGCCAACAGATGAGTATAATTTGCATGTTTGCTCTTTATACAATATGACACCTTTTGTAATGCTGCTTTGACACAATAGTTATTGTAAAAAGAGCTATACAAATAAACTTGAGTTGAATTGAATTGAATATGGTAGTTACTAAAGAGTATATAACTGTGAAACTCCTGTTTAATGCTTTCATGAAGGTCAATTAATATTAAATACCTAAAAACAACAAAATTGCACATAATTTCCTCCAACTCACCCCTTATTCTTGATATGAGCATTCTTCAGGTGAATGTAGCTGCATGGAAATATGCCCTAGAAAGAGAGAAATTAAGCAAATATACATAAATAAATAAAAAAGTGAATAATTTTACTGTTAATCAAGAATGTGTGAAAAAATAAACAAACAAACAGACATAAAATGGCTTTGATCCGTGCATTTCTTCTCACTGCTGTTGCTGTGATATTTCAGTGACTGAAAATAGCATCCGGCAGAGACAGAAATGATAAAAGACAAAGAGACGCTTACTTACCTTGGCATTCGGGTTCTTGAGGACGAATCCTCTGTACCAACCTGAAAACACAAGACATTTCTATGACTTTTATCTTTAAAGGTTTCTTCACTGAACCTTTTTTATAAAAGCCCTTTTCATGAGACATGATCTCAGTAATGTTGGAAACGCTCCTAAAATGAGAACAAAAAGGACAAATGGATGTGCAAGGTGCAAGAATTCAACATGTCGACATCACCAAACAAACTCTTTCAGGTGTCAGCTAAAACTATAGTACTTGAGAGTCCAAAGGGGGGGGGGGGGGGGTTACATATAGCCAATGAAGAACTGTCCTAATGCTAAATTCGTTACAAACCAAATTTGCTACAAAAAATGACTCACTTCATGCAGTTTGGTGTTTGGAATTGGTTATTTTGGTAGACAATAGGAATGCTACAATACTCTATATAATATCAAAACATAGACTACAACCTTACTGGTTCAATATGCATATAGATATTATGGATTTGCATTCAAATTTAAAAATTGTATTTTGCTTTTCGAGTATTACTTTATTTACTCTCTGAACTGGCTCTGTGCATGTTAGAATGCATATCCATGTGCTAAAACATGGCCACCCATTAGTAAATGTCCCATCAGTAAACACTAAAGTTAGGGACGCATGTCACACTCACAACGCACAAATTAAGTCTTGCTTCTCAATTGTAAGAGCCACACAAATTCTGCATGAAACGCACAGATTTCCACAGATTTTTAGGCCATCATCGAGTCTATTTACCTAGTTGTGTAATTGAGCGTAAATTTAAGTTTATTCAGTTTTTAAATTAATTTCAGTAATATTATTGACTAATATGAAAATGTTCATATAATTTAAGTCATATTTTCTGTCTTTTAGTAGATGTATTATATGATAGACTTGCTTCGTTAACCAAATACGTGGATCTAATTGGATTTGCATTGTAAACATTAAGTTAAAACGCTTTTTTTTATGTATTAAGTTATTAGTTATGATTCTACCAAAATAATTCAGCATAAATCTGCAGATTTTTTACAAAAATGCTGTGCAGAAATAGCAAAAAATGTCAGCAGATTCTGTTTGTCCCTGGTTATAACCAATAATTATGCCTACCTGTCTGACTTGAGCATTCGATCAGTTACGTCTTGGAATGTATACATTTGTGAAATTGTGCTGTCAGTAAACTTTGCATTGTGCTGCGTCTTAAAGTAAAGGCATCTTACTCCTGCTGTCTGCTTTTTTAAATTAATCAAACAGCAAAAGAAAATGAATTCACTCTGCTCTTGACTGAATAGCTATATAGTAACGATTAACCTTCAATTCATTTATACAGTGCAGATTAAACACAGTATTTGTCAGTTTATGTAACTGAAAACTACTGCTAGGTACATTAAAAACCTGAGAATCACTGTTTATTTTAGTATCATCACTTATATTGTATTTTGCTTGTAGAGTTTTTATTTTTGCCTTTATTTGATAGTGTTTATTTACTAAACATATCATATACCAAACTGTACCGAAACCACAACCTAAAGCCGAAAACCAAACTGAACCATGAGAAGTCTGTATTGTCTACAACAATACACGTAACTCCATTCATTGATATCAATAATTACCCTTTAAAACTTTGTAAAACCTTCACATTCACAAAACAAACTAACCCACGCGCACTACACATGCTTCAAATTAAATGATGTTTGCTGTTTGTTTAAGCTACTTATTTCAAATGAGCTCAAACAACACATATCTAGAGTTTTTTTGGGACAACTTAATTGTTTTATGTCCAATTCACTTAAATGTGTAAAGCTTTTTTAACATAATAAATGCATTATAGATGTAGTTTATTACCAACCACTGCATTTCTGAATATCTCACTGATATACAGATATCTCAAAATAACACTGATGAAACTTCAGCCCACTGCAAACCAACCCACAAACTGTGCTTTCTGGCAAACATCCGAGAATCACAGTTTGAACGTGTGAAAAACATGGGCAGCGTTAACCCATCATTACAGTAAACAGGGTAATAACAGCAGCCCAATATAGAAACATGACCCTTCGCTTGATAAACAGCAGCTCCAGAAAGCCATGATTATCAAGTTTCACAGTTACTGCTAAATATTAACACTCTCCTCTCTAGGTGTTCTCCAAAATGGGCTTTTCTTCAATCAAGAAAAACAGGAAGAGCGTGCAAGCCGTGCACAAAAGAAGTGCGTCTTCAAAGGGTGGAAACAGGAAATGAAGGAGCCGAGTGCGGGTCATAAAAAAGACTGGTTTCAAATCCTCCCGCTTGAAGAACGAGTGAGGTGGTACAGGTGTCCGTGTCAGCAGTTTATCATCAAACCAAAATTACAGGCTATCGCAGATCAGAATGACTTTCCACACAAGTTCATGTAGACTTTAGGTTATAGCTGAATTCAACCTTGTAGACAAACTGTACAAGTCTTTCATTTATGTGATACCTTTAATTAGAAGTTTTAAATACAATTTCTGCACTAAGCCAAACATGGTTGGTCATTAGTTGTCCCCTGTAAAATTTAATCAAAAATTTAATCAAGTATTAATTATTAAATTATTAGTCAAACATCAAAACAATTTTAGTTTATAACAGTATAATATGGTATTTTTGATAGTATAATAGTTATTTATGAGCAATTCCTTGCAAATGTCAACCTTGCGATTAAAAAAAAAAATGTCATTTTCACCAAAATAGCGAAACTGTTTCAATTTTTTTGTGTAAGGAAATAGTTTGCAGTACTTTAGAAATACTCAAAAATGTATCTGTCAGTGTTTTTAAACTATTATATTTGATTTACCAAAGTCACACAAGTGGCAATTTTACATCTGTCACATCTATAACGGAGAGACCTCACATCCATAACCAAGCTTTTTCCTCATAAATGCAAAAATGTCAAACAAAATAAAATCAACAATGTTTGTTCTTTAGTGAGCCGACTCTTATCCTTTTGATTAGCTTTATTTCTTTTGGGTTGTGCAGTTTAATTCACAGAATTTCCACAAAATATGTTGTAGACAGTAAACTCAAGACTTTTTTTTGGTCACATCCATAACGCATGTTTATTTTCCACATTTAAAATTTTAAAAATGTTTACAGATCGATATTTTTCTGATCTTATAGACCATTTTGAGGGATGTAAACAAAAACAATGGTCCTAACGTATTTCCTGTTTTAAATTTTCCAACTTTTAAAAACTTCCAGAATTCAAAAAGAGCCACATATTGATAAATAATGTTATGATAGCTGTTTTAGCATTAAGATATGATTAATGAAATAATCACCACATCGAAATGGTCTATAACTCTGTGGTTAGTCATTTTGCAAAATATAAAGAGTTGCTTCAATAACATGTTAACGTATAGTTTCAATGTGAATTTCTATTTTGAGTTAGTACTGCAAACCTCTGGAATTGCTCATATAGTTTATTGTTTGTAATATTGACCATATTAAGTTGTTGAACCTGCATGCACTTCCTAATAAAGCTGGTTTGAAAAAGGAAGTCCTGCTGGTTAAGCTAGTTAAGAAGGCTGGTAGGCACAAAAACCACATCATAATCCAGAACAGCATATGCTGGTGGCCAACTGTTGTCTTTTTAGTCCCATTTAGGGATGACAACTTGACTAAATGATCTAAAGTCAAACAACTGCTGAAAAAAAAACATATACACAAACTAAGATTGGTCAGATAATCATCTTAAATGACCTGTCAAAATGACCAGTTATTACAAGCATAGTTGATGTTTTTTCAATTTGTGCACCATTTGCCAGAGTATAAGACTAACAGAGCAGCATTGTCCATTTAATCCAACGCAAGCTGGTTGAAACTGGTGTAAACACAAATATGGGGTTTATAAGACTGAAGCAGGCAAATTTGGGACTTGTGGAGCTTGTCAACCATGCCAAGCTCAACTGAACTTCTGAAAACTGGACTGACTCGGTTTCAATTTACTAGAACTTCTATGTTAAGCTCCTTTGATGCAATCTACATTGTAATAGTGCTATAGAAATAATGATGAATTGAATTGAATTAGTGCTCGTGTACCTTCACACTTCTCCAGGATCTGCACCGTGTCACCAATCTCCAGAGGCAAGCCATGCTGAACTGTTCCTCTGAAACTGGCCAGCACTGAAACACACAAAAAACAGCAATCGATTAGTGATAGCTCAGGGTTGACCTGGGTTTATATAACTGAAAATAATAAAACCTTAAGTTTAACTTGATGTGTTCCCCAATATATCAGCCACCATATCGGTATAGGTTGATAAAAGCAATTTTTTTTAAGTTATCATTAGAAGTAAAATATTAAAATGAGTTCTCTGGCAACAGATTTGTTTATTTTAATTGTTTATTTATAGATTTGCTTATTTATTTAATATTTAATATATTTGTTTATTTATTTGTTTATTTGGTAGGGACAGTGTACATTAATTAGCATTATCAAATCAAGCATAGTTAAGAAGCACTAAAACAGATTAGTTAAGTAGATCTTAACATCAAAACATATATAAAAATGTAATAAGGCGCAGAAAAATTCATTTTAAGATTTGTATTATATGATCTTTATATGGGTGAACAGCTTAAAATTATTTATACTGGTTATCATGTAAGAATCTGCACCGACAGAAATCTGCAGATTGTTGAGAATGTAATCTATTTACTTAAGCAAATATGTATTAATACACACATTTATTATTATCTTTTATATATTTATTTCATCTATATTATAATAAGGCCTGTCACGACAAGGAATTTTTGCTGTGTGATATATTGTCACATAAACTGTTGTGATATCCGCTATTACTGTCATTTTATATGTAATGATATAATGATTATATAAGAGCATAATAATGCAAATAGCCATACACATTTTAAAATGCGTTATCATTCTTAAGGCTACAAAAGGCAGCCATGACATAAGAGCACTCAGCAGTGAAAGTGAAACCAAAGCTGCGCACACCATTTAAATGATCATATCGCATTTTAGAAAAGGCATGGGCCGGTATAAGATTCTAGCTGTATGATAACCTTGGATAAAGATATCACGGTTTCACAGTGTTGCAATTACTACTCTAAAATATATTATTTTTAAATGTCTGGGTAAAAAAACTAAACATATTTCCTCTTTGAATACAAGTTATTTTATTTTGGGAAAACATTTATAATTTTATGGGAAAATATTTTGGAGCAGTAAACATGTCAGGCTAAATAATTCAAATGAATCATTGACTTCTGCTGACTTCATTATTTTATTTTATTTACCTTTGGACATCTTTTCTCCTAGAGATACTGTTATCCTAAAAAAACTAAAAAAGAAAAGCTGAATTAAAAAAAATCGTACACAATCTTAGGAACGGTTGAAAATTGGTGGGTAATTTTTAACGTT
Organism: Danio tinwini; assembly: GCA_903798205.1. NCBI lineage: Eukaryota > Metazoa > Chordata > Actinopteri > Cypriniformes > Danionidae > Danio > Danio tinwini. Next base: position 3,670,300 of record CAIGQZ010031558.1, on the reverse strand, counting down.
TATTTGGTTATTTTTTAATAACTCAATGAGTTGGGTTGAAAGTTTCAATTTTAACAGTTAACTGATTTAACTGACACAAAACATCTGTATTATTATACGTACGTATTTATTTAAGCTATAACTATAAGCTATAGTTGTTTTTTTAATCAAATTATCTCTCTGTGTTATGTTTTTATGTCCGTTTCACCATCCAAGACCATCTATTAGAAGCGTTTGTATGTGGTTAAAATGTATTGTTCATCGTAGACATTGAGTGAAGCCTGCTGCAGCTGCTGGACAGTCTCTATGGCATACAGAACTCCAAATTCAATCAACACATGATTTTCTAATTGCACAGTTTATAATCTGTCTGTACTTTGTTCTGTTTCGTCATTGTTTGTGATACTTGATTTATTTTAACAAAAGTGTCTGGAACTAAAATGTAATGGAAAAAAGCATCTAAATATAAGCAAAATCAATAGATTTATTCAAGCAAATAGCAGATACATTATATAATCTATGCACAGAAACACAATTCTACAAATGGCCATAAAGCAAAGTGGCACAATGCAAAGGCTGAATTCAAAGTGTGCACAAATCTAAAAGCCTGGTTTGCAGTGTTTTAGGGTCTAAAGAGCTTTCATATGCTCAGAGCTTAGCGTGACCTCCGCTTAAGCTAATACGGGCAGGGTTGCCAGATTGGCTCTGAAGTTCATCGATGTGGGAAGGTTTAATAAAACTGACGTGCCTCTCTTCTTTAAGCGCTCGATAGAGAGGCTCACCTGAGGAGACTGCCTTTGAAGAACATGTACACTAAAAGCCTTTGAAGTCAATGCTCCCTGAGCCGAGAAAAGGAAAGGGATGGAGAAGAAATGAAGAATATGGAGACAAAAAAAAAAACGATGAGAGACACGCGTAAAGAAAAGACGACGTGAAAGACTGGAAAAAAGACCAAAAAAAACTGCACTGAGAGAAACAGGACACGTCTTGTGCAATCGGCTCACACAAACAGCCTCTATGCCAGCTCTCATATGTATTATAATGATGTCATCATTGCCCAGTCCGTTTAGAGGGGATTATGGGATAGGTGTGTTAAAGCAGGTTAGCTCACCTGGCTCAAACCACAAAGCATGATGATTTCTGGAGTGGATTTCATGGATTTTATGGGGCACAGGCCAATCTGGGACACTCACACAGAGACTCTGACCTAGTTGAGATGTTTTTTGTGTGTGTATGATAAGAATTTTAAAAGATCTAGAGGCCAGAGCACACAGAAACGCACATAAATTCATAAACGGATGATTCTTTGGAAACGATTCTTTCAAATGAATCTTTGCAAAGTCCAAGCTTTTCCTAAAACTTCATACAAGTCGATTATTTTTGTGATATCTGAAGCACAGTTCAATCAGTATAGTTCAACACATTGCCAGACAAATAACTCATATGAGTAGTGGTGGATGAGGAGATTCCCTCCAACATGTAAAGCGCTTTGAGTGCCCAGAAAAGTGCTATAGAAATGTAAGGAATTATTATTATTTATTATTATTATTAAGTTTGGATGAATCAGAAAAAAACTGGACTACTTTAATACAACAGATACCAAAAAAAATCCAAATAATTAGTTATTTTATGACTGAATAAATAAAGAAATCTGTGAAACCAGATGTATTTAAACGTAAATGACATGTTGGTAGAAGTCCAATCCAATCAATTCATGAACAAGTGACTCCGATGAGTGGATTATTTTTGATGCTAATAAAAAAAAATGCCAGTTTAACACATTTGCCCCCCAAAAATGACTTCAATTTGGTGAATCCCATGCATAAAGTGCAGCCAGAGTAGTTCACCTGAATCTGATCAAAAACCTAACAGTGTACAGTCTTTTGCAACACTTTAACCACCCCTCTGTGAATGCATATTTATGTGCTCTTTCTTAATAAGAGATTACAGTGAAATACCATTCAGTTTCTATCGAAAGCGCGATAATGTTATGATTTTCAGACAGAAATACATAGTGTAGCAGTTTTGAGATGTGTGAAATTAAATTGATACTGAAAGGTAGGCTATGCAAAAGTTTGGGCACCCTCTCTTTTGCGTGGATTTAAAAAACTGTAGTTAGTTAATGCTGATTGATCACACAACAAAATTGAGTTGAGTGACTCAGTTATACTTAAGAATCCTATCATGAAAAAGGATATTTGAGATAACTGATTGCTAGTTGTGCTTCTCCTTATTGTGCTAAAAGTAGCAACATGGGAACCTCAAAAGCACTTTCTAATGACCTTAAAAGTAGGATAATTCACGAACATGAATTAAGAGAAGAATGCAAAAAGCTATCACAAAGGTTTAAAGTCTCCACATTCAGAAAAATAGTAAGAAAATGGAAGGCCAAAGGAACAGTTCTGGTGAAGAAAGACTAAGAAAAATATCTGAAAGGCAAAGAATGGTCACAGACAAAGCACATACCATCTCCAAAGAGCTCCAGGAGCATCTTGCTGCTAATAATGTCATTGTACATGGTTCCACAGTCCAGCAGACTCTTCACAAAGAACAACTCAATGGAAGGTAATGCAGAAGAAGCCTTTTCTGCATTCTGCCATCAAGAGGAATCATTAGCGGTATGCAAAGGCTCATCTGGACAAGCCTGAATCATTTTGGAAAAATATACTATGGACAGATGCCACAGCCAAGCCATAGGCGCTTTGCATGGCAGAAAAAGAACACCGCATTCCAGTAGAAAAACCTGCTCCCTACTCTAAAATATGGTGTGCAGTTGTGTGGCAAGCACAGGAACGGGAAACCTTGTCACAGTGATTCCAAAACAAATGACTCTTTTGAATCAAAAGATTACCAAAGCAACAGAAGTATTCCAGTGTAGCCGTCTCTTTTTGTTAAATGCTTCTTGGTGAAATAAAAAACAAAGTGCAATCAGAACAATTCAGCCAATTCTCAAATAAATGACTCATATGAGTCAATTCCATTTAATGAATCAAAATCATACAGTGCAACTGACATACGCCAACAGTTCCCAAAAGAATCACTTCCATGAATCAGTTCTGTTTAATGAATAATTCCAAATGATTCCAAAATGAACGGCTCCCATCTGTTGATTCTTTTCTTGCATGCACTGAAAAATGATTCATTGGATCTACTATTTTTTAAGGTAAGTGGTTGCAAACAATTCACATGAGCTGATTTTAAACAAATTAATTAAATTCAGTAATGTTCAACTTAATTTGTTTGTTTAAATTCAGCCCATATAAATAGTTTGCAACCACTTATCCTAAAAACAAAAAAGTTAATCCAATGAATCATTTTATTCAGTGTGCATGCAACAGTAAAATAAGTCAACTAAAACATTTCCCCCCTTTAAAAACTCCTTCGGTCTAGTGCATGTCATCTGATCACAATCCAAAGGTCCAAACCATTCCTGCTGGCCAAAATCACACGTTGGAATTCTCATTGGCAGCTGCATCCTATCTGTGTGATTTGACTTTACAATTTGGAAGCCAAAAAAACAAAGTAGGTCCAATGAATTAATTATACAGGTTTTCGGCAGCAGTGCCTTAAATTATTCAGCTTGGATGTGCAGTCCTTGACAGAGCTCTAATCCTTCTCCGGTAACCGTACGGCAGCTGTTAACTGAGCTGGAGCTTTGCCAGAGAGGCTCAAACGCGAGCAGTGACCGAAAAATACTTCCTGTGCTTTTAATTACCTGAAGAAAGACAAAAGAGGAAGAGGGGGAGAGGGAGAAAAGAGGCAGAGACTTTTCTAAAAAGGTCAAATACCAATATATAAACTCAAAAGCAAACTCTTCTCTGGAGGTTAAAAAAAAAAGTTAACCCAAAAATGAAACATAACAACCCATTTATTCACCATCTAATCTGTTTGATTCCTCTCGCTGAAAACATAAGATATTTGGAAAATGGTTGCCATTGATATCCAAAGTTTGCAAAGTCAATGACTATCAGTTTTCCAACATTCATTCATTCATTTTCTTTTTGGCTTAATCCCTTTATTAATCTGGGGTCGCCCCAGCGGAATGAACCGCCAACTTATCCAGCATTTTTTTGATGCAGCGGATGCCCTTCCAGCTGCAACCCATCACTGGGAAACATACACGTACCCATACACACTCATTCACACACACTACGGTCCATTTTAGCATACCCAATTCACCTACATATTTTTGGACTTGTGGGGGAAACTGGAGCACTCAGAGGAAGCCTACACCAACACTGGGAAAATGTGCAAATTCCACACAGAAATGCCAACTAACCCAGCTGAGGCTCGAACCAGCGACCTTCTTAATGTGAGGTGAATGTGCTACCCATTGCACCACCCATTTCCAACATTCTTCAATATATATTAATTTGTGTTTAATAGAAGAAGCAAGCTCAAAAACGTTTGGAAGAGTTATGCAATTTTTAATTTTGGGTGAACTGCCCATTTAACCTTTCATATAGTGTACACTGCTGTAACATTTCTCAATATTTATCAACAAATTCTATATTTATATGAGTGCGCCAGACACAGATTAACCCTGAATGTGAACCAAATTACAATCCCTCCAATAATTCGGCTCTGAAAATCCTTTTTAGCACCAGCTTTAATCCGCGTTTGGGACACTGGCCCACAGGGGCTCGAGGATCATCTGTAATCATCACTAAATCATCTGTAACTAACAGAACGAATCATCTCTGAATATGTTTGCACTCTACTAATCACGAGGAACTGTTGTTGACCGTGGTTTTACAGTGGAACTGATATGACAATTCATCTCCATTTACTTAGTTTTAATGCATGCTCATTCATGCATCTTTACCATAGCTCCTGATACTAAAGGTGATGATACATGGGGCGATTGTTAGAGCAATGTTGACGGGCAAATTTGGGCTGTGATGCAATCAAATGGATCCAGATACAGCTTTGTTGCCCCTTATCAATAGGAAAGCAAGCTCTAAAAGTTGCCCCATGTATCACAGTATTAAAGTCAGTGTGAAATCAAAACTTACAGTTGCAATCAGAATTATTGAACCCCCTTTGATTTTTTTTTCTTTTTTTAAATATTTCCCAAATTATGTTTAACAGAACAAGGAAATTTTCACAGTATGTCTGATGATATTTTTTTCTTCTGGAGAAAGTCTTATTTGTTTTATTTTGGCTAGAATAAAAGCAGTTTTTAATTTTTAAAACCCATTTTAAGGTCAAAATTATTAACCCCTTTAAGCTATTTATTTTTTCCATAGTCTACAGAACAAACCATCATTATACAATAACTTGCCTAATTACCCTAGCCTGCCTAGTTAACCTAATTAACCTAATTAAGCCTTTAAATGTCACTTTAAGCTGTATAGAAGTGTCTTGAAAAATATCTAGTCAAATATTATTTACTGTCATCATGTCAAAGATAAAATAAATCAGTTATTAGAGATGAGTTATTAAAACTATTATGTTTAGAAATGTGTTGAAAAAATCTTCTCTCCGTTAAACAGAAATTGGGAAAAAAATAAACAGGGGGGCTAATAAATCAGGGGGTTGAATAATGCAACTGTATGTTTATTTAGCTAGACTGTATGAGTTAATCCAATGAAGAATTTTTGCTTTGGTAATCTTCAATCTAAATCTGGCCATTTGCTTCTGGGTTTGGAGTGACAGTCCTTATCGGATGATGTCAGACGGCAATATTCTTAGCTACGCCCCTCTTACTGTTAGTTTTCTGTCATAAAAAATTATATGCAAAAAAAGCCACGCCCCCTTAATGAATATTTTATTTCAGCTGGAATAACATCAATGTACTGAAATACAAGTATCAGCAACTTCAGGTTCACATGTAGTTTTTTTTTTTTTTTGTCAGTTAACTTGTAGGTCTTAAACTCGTTCATTCATTTTCTTTTCGGCTTAGTATCTTTATTAATCTGAGGGTCGCCAAAGCAGAATGAATCGGCAACTTATCCAGCACATGTTTTATATATATGTGCGCTCACCACACACCAGCTATTGGTGGAGTGAAGAGACAGTGAAAGAGCCAATTTGGTAGATGAAGATGATTGGGAGGCCATGATGGGTAAGGCCAGGACACCAAGGTTACACCCTACTCTTTACGAGAAGTGCCATGGGATTTTTAATGACCACAGAGAGTCAGGACCTCGGTTTGACATCTCATCCGAAGGACGATGCCCACTGACAGTATAGTGTCCTCTTTATTTACTGGGGCATTAAGACTCACACAGACCGCAGATTGAGCGCCCCCCTGCTGGCCTCACTAACACCACTTCCAACAGCAACCTAGTTTTCCAATGTGGTCTCCCATCCAGGTACTGACCAGGCTCACTTTAGTAAGTAACCGGTCTTGGGCGGTAGGGTGATATGGTTGTAGAGTACGATTATAAATAACATTTTAGCTAAAATTAATTAATTAAAAACAAAACAGAAAATAAAAATACAAAAACATTTTTTATAAAACGATAAATTGACTCGTTAAACAAAAAATATGTAAAAAAAAGGAAAAAAATTATACATTTAAAATATTTTAAATTACAAAATAATAATAATAATAACAATAATAAAAATAAAAATTGCTAACGTGGATAAAACGTGTTTTAATTTAAAGTTATGCAATGTTTCATTAAGATATTGGATTAAGAAAGGAAATTTAAGCAACTTAATGATATTACTCGCATACTTAAAATAATACGAGTATGATTCTAAAGAACATTTTTTAGCTTATAGTTAATTTTAGCGTATAAAGTAATAAATACACTTCATACAGTTAAAAGACAAAATATTTCTTTAAATGACAATTTAATATTACGAAATATTATAGTATAGTATATACAATATTATATGTATAACATACATTGAGTATTAGTAGACTGTCTGCTTAATATCTGCTAATACTGCTCCTTCAACAGACATATAAGAAACTTTGCAAGTACATGTCAACTCACACTTACCCTAATCCCAACCTAACAGTCTACTTATAGTCTGAGAATTAGTTGGCATGTAGATCTAACGTAACTTCAATTCAACAAACAGACCATCAAAATAAAGTGTGACCAATGGATTGTCCTAAAATTACTTCTGCAAACAATTACAAAACCCTTTGGACTGAATTAGTAAGCAGCAGCGTCACAACAACTAATGGCCCGTGTAAAGTACCAGAAGTAACAAACACACTGTCCAAACCTCCACAGGGCGCCACACACTCTCATATCTCATAATCCCACAGACCCGAGACACAAACATGGAAACCGAGAACTCGACACAAGACCAGGATTATCTGCTTTAGGTCTGAGAGCTGGTTTGAGGTCTGATGTTACAGTCGCATGGTTTAAGCTCCTTACAGAACGACACCAAGCTCAAGATGATGGCTTTACATTCCTCAACGCCATCCAGAAAACACAAACTCAGCTCTAGGGCTGGAGGAAAAAACAGCTAGTTTTCAACTGATGTTGTTGTTTTATTTGATTTATTCAATACTGATTCCCATAAGTTCTCCCCAGACGGACAAATGGATAGATAGATGGATTGAACGATAGATAGATGGATTGAACGATAGATAGATGGATTGAACGATAGATAGATTGAACGATAGACGGACGGACAGACAGAACGACAGACGGACGGACGGACGGACGGACAGAAAGATAGACGGACAGATAGATAAATGGACAGATAGATAGACAGACAGAACGACAGACAGAACGACAGACAGAACGACAGACAGACAGAACGACCGACAGACAGACAGAACGACCGACAGAACGACCGACAGACAGACAGACAGACAGACAGACAGACAGACAGACAGACAGAC
>CAIGQZ010031558.1:3643574-3654410 GCA_903798205.1 Danio tinwini | reverse complement strand
CACACACACAAAACACGCACACACACAAAACATGCGCACACACAAAACATGCACACACAGAGGTTAAAAATAAAAAATAAAACACACACACACACACACACACACAAAAACACGCACACACAGAAAGCCACAGGAGGAAATTCATATCTTATGCAGAGCTATTATAACCAGCATCTTTATCATCATCACATCTGCTCACTTCTATTATTATAACCATCAGCAACCCGCAAACAAATAAATGGCCATTATATGAGGACATTATAATAGTCATCAATGAGTTAATCAAACATGAGCATAATAATAAGTTCAAAGTCACACTCAGTGACTGAAATCACTTACCAGGGTTTCAGAATCACACTTTCAATAAAGCCGAGACAACACACAGGCCACAAACTCAAACTGACCCAAACCCAAATGACTGTAGAGCACAGAGTGATGTTGCAATCGGACAGAGCGAGGAACTAAAAGAACAGCGTTTCTAATAAGATTCATAAACACACACAGTATAGTACAGTACACAAAACACTGTGTGTCTGTGTCCAGATTAAATAATATAACCGAGCGACATTCATGTATTTAGTTATTACAAGTGAAATAGTGATTAAGAAGTGTAATTTATAAAAACATTTGTATTATTTATTTAAAGGAGACCCCTTTTTATGCTGTGTTCACACCAGACGCGGCAAGCGTGGATAAATCGTGCTATTTGAGTGTGAATAGACACGTGAACATTGAGTTTACTCGATTTATTTGCGCGTCAAATCAGCTTCAATCACATGTCAAATTCACGTCACAATAGACGCAGATTCGCGCGATGGGCAGGGCTTCTGTCTGCCCAGTGACTCTAGCTTCGCTGCTAAATGGTTAACAAGGATTTTATTGAGAGAATTAAATTGAATTGAATAGAATTTTTCACTCCAGCGAATCACACAATATGCGCATAAATTGCACAAAGCTCTTATCCGCGCGAATCACGTCATTCGCGTATATAGCGCCGTAGGATGTCTATTCGTGTGTTTTGACTGACTTAACATGTAAATCATTCATGCTTGCCGCTTCTTCGCATCTGGTGTGAACTCAGCAAGGTGTAAATAAGTCTCTGATGTCCCTAGAGTGTGTATGTGAGGTTTCAGCTCAAATACCACATAGATAATGTTTAATAACTCTTTGAAACGGCCCCTTTTAGTCTTTGATCTTAATCTTGCCATTTTGGTGACTCACTTTAAATTCAAATGAGATTGTGCTCTTTTTAAAAGAGGGCGGACCTGTGTGCCTGTGTGTCAGCATAGTGGCAGATTCAAAAACATCACTAACATCCTATGCTAATGAGGGAGAGATCATCACTAGTGGGTGGGGCTTTCCCCCTCTGCTGACACGTACAATAGGAGAATGTCAATCAAAGTGTTTCTGCAGACTGTTTTTATCAAGTGTGATTATAAAAAATATGAAATTAATAAATCTTTATCATTAGAAGCAGGTTATATTCACAGACTGTTGCCACACAACTGTTTAAACGCTTTATAAAAATGATTTTGGCATAATAGGTCAATATCTTCCATCTCAAAAACAATACAAGAGAGCTTTAAAGTCCTTAGTTAAAATTCACAACTAAAGCACATTGAGATCAGTCACATAAATTCAGCCAATCGCTACTAATAAAGTGAAGGAGCATGTGGGCTTGTGTTTTTCCTTTGGTTCAGTGACGCGGTAACTCCAGTGAGGAGGAAGGGAAGCGAGTGTTTTGTGATCTGTGTAACTCCAGGTCTTTCCAGAGTGTTGATCAGACGGTCCGACGTGCCGCTGTTTACACATCCATGAGCAGGAAAACATGAAGCACAGAGTCACGCTTCAGCTGCTTGCTCTCTGTTTGTTTTGGATTCACACTCGTCCTGTCCACAAGGAGAAGAAGAAAAGCAAGTGTCCGGAAAAACAGCCGGATAAGAGGATCAACAACTCTGATCACAGTGACCAGATCTGATTCAACAAGACACAGAATTACTGACTGGTTGACATGCAAGTGGAAACATGATGGGCTATATAAATACATAGCTCTGAATTTGTACATTATGCACATTTAAACTTATAGTAATGCAGTAGCACAATAAAACCCAATCCCAATTCTACCCCTTAATCCTTCCCCTTAACCCTCATTTTGTGCGTTCATGTGAAGGGGTAGGGGTGTCCCAATTCTCTTTAGTTTGAAGGCGTAGGGCTAAGAGGAAGGGCTAGATAGCCCTTGAAACTGAGATTTTTCAGCACCACACTCGAAACCAAAGGGTAATAATATTTTACAGAATACACCAGCTACAACGGCAGCATGACTGCACACGGAAGTCAGAAGATGCAAAAATTAGTAATTTTGTCATTATCACAACAAACAAGCATATGTTTTAATATATTCATAACCTCCTTCGTGTTTACCAAAAAAACACTAAGAATAAATCCGCTAAATGTAGCAATCTATAATCCCTAATAATAACTCCTGTATAGCCGTCCCACAAAATTCTGTCACTCGATGACACTCAAATACCCTGTCAGAAAGTCTAGTGGCTTGGAATGACCTTTTTTACGGTGTCTGGTATAATGTTAATGTTGTTTTCATGTGTTTAAAATGAATGTTTTGAATAAATATGGCCCAGTGTAAATGCACAGTACAGTTACGATCTTATTGTCGTCTTATATGATATTATTGCCTTCGGTAATTTCCTGAAGATAAATACCAAAAAATAAAGCAACTGAAACAAGTCATGATTGTTGATCTCGTATGAAGCTAGAGTTCGCGATGGCATATGGTGACGTGTGCAGGTGTTGTAGTGCTGTCCCATTTCCTAGGGATGAATTCTGAAGGCCTTCCCCTTTACACTTAGTTTCAAGGGCCTAGGGGAAGGGGTACAAAAATAAAATTGGGATTGGGCCAAAATGTGGGGTGATAATTAAGAAGTTTGAAAAATGTCTTTATTAGTATACAGTGGTCCCTTGTTATTCGCGGGAGTTAAGTTTTGAAAATAACCCACAATAGGCGAATTCTGCAAAGTAGTCAGCTTTATTTTTTACAATTATTATAGATGCTTTAAGGCTGTAAAACCCCTCACTACACACTTTATACACTTAGGCATTAACATTTAGGCAATTAAACACTCTCAAAGTTCAAACCTTCATAGTAAATTAAGTCCAGTATTATAGAATGAAAGCAAAAGATCAAAACAGTTTGACCTTTATTCGCTTATTTCATAATGGCACATAACTTCTACTTTCTGTCCAGAAGTTCAACTTTTGGTGCGATGGTTAGCATCTTCCTCTGCCTTTTGGGTGCAGATGCCTTTGATGGTGCAGAACGTTTTATTGACATTGTGAGGAGAAAACTTGCAAACATACAGTACAGCACTTCAGAGCCACACTGCTAGCGATCAAAGTTTTATGTAAATTTGGCAAGCTGAACACATTCTGTACTGTACAGGAGACACGGCATGGAGGAGATTGATTGACAATGGTCTACAGCCAATCAGGATGCAGAACACAATGCACTGTAGGAAAAAAAGCATGTCATATTACACGAAGAAGAAAAAAAATCAGTGAAACTGTGAGGTCGTAAAAAGTGAACAGCGTTATAGCCAGGGACCACTGCATATATAATTAGTTAATAATAATAATAATAATAATAATATATTATTATTGTTGTTGGTAATTTTTCTTTTCAACAAAAGCTAAATGTAAATGAATAAATGAATAATAACGAATGAATGAATTAATTAAAGAATAAAAAAGGTATTCATTAGTTCATTCAATATCATGATTTAGTATATTTTATCAACAAAACATAGTTATTTAATTTATTTAATTATTTATTATTTTGATTTAGTATTTTTAAACAAAACAAAATTTATTCATTCATTCAGTCATTCATTCATCTGATTTTAGTAGTTTTTAAACAAAACAACATTTATTTATTGATTCGTTATCATTTTGATTGAGTATTTTTAAACAAAACAACATTTCACTCATTCATCATTATTTTGATTTAGTAATTTAACAAAACAACATTTATTTATTCGTTCATTCATTCATTCATTCATTATTAATTTGATTTAGTATTTTTAAACAACATTTATTTATTCATTCATTCATTATTATTTTGATTTAGTATTTTTTTTACAAAACAACATTTATTCATTCATTCATCATTATTTTGATTTAGTATTTTTTTCAACAGAGCATTAATTAATTAATGTATTTATTTATTTAGGAAACTATTTCTGTATCTCTACATTTTTTTAATAAGCTAAATATGCAACACTGGCTTCAAGTCTTCTCCAAATTCCGTGAGGAACACCGCAGTAATCCAGTGTGGCTTTCAGAGGACGATTTATGTCCAAAACATTACATTCTCCTCCAAGTTAAGCTGTAAAGGGCAGTGATGTAAAAGGCACAGCTAATAGGCTTCCCTCTCGCTCATTTTTTTCCCTTATGTGGAGAACATTTCATCCCACATCGAGTCTTAAGCCACTGGTTCCCCAGAACATCTGCTTTAGCTTAAGAGAATCAATAACTGGCCCATCCAGACTCCATCCGTCCGTATATTATTGAGCTTACCGTGGTGCAGGAGTAACGCAACGCACCAATGCAGAGGGTCAATCTGAACAAATCTACCTGAGTCAGTATTATGCATACGAGAAAGTAACCCACAGTGACTGTTTTCAGGCTTTTCCTGAAATGTCAGGGAAAACGATTCTATGGTGCAAGCAGAAATCGGAGCATGATAAAGTCGACTCTCTGGATGGTGCAAGCGGTTTCAAATTGCTTACAAGCCAAGACGTTTAGACGCCTGGTTATTTTCAAATTAATTATCAAATATGTTATATATTATTAAATAATTATATAACTAATATAACTAATTATTAAATAATTTGTGCTGTCAAACGATTAATCGCATCTAATATAAAAGTTTGTATTTACATAATATATACAGATGTATATTTATGTATATTTGTATAAATACTGGTGTCACGGTGGCACAGCGGGTAGCACAATCGCCTCACAGCAAGAAGGTCTCTAGTTCGAGCGAGGGTCAGTTGTCATTTCTGTGTGGAGTTTGGATAGTCTCCCCATGTTTACGTGGAATTCCTCTGGACGCTCCGGTTTCCCCCACAGTCCAAACATATATGGTAAAGGTGAATTGCCTAAGCTAAATTGGTCGTAGTGTATGTGTGTGAACGCAAGAGTGTATGGATGTTTCCCAGTGATGGGTTGTGGCTGGAAGGGCATCTGCTGTGTAAAACATACTGTATGCTGGATAATTTGGTGGTTCATTCCGCTGTAGCGACCCCAAATTAATAAAGGGACTAAGCTGAAAAGAAAAATGAATGAATGAATGTATAAATACACACACATACTGTACATAAAATACAAAAATATACAAAGTAAATACATTTATTTACATATTATTTGTGTTAAATTAGTTTTGTATATACAATATATTCATGCATACATCTATAAACAAAATATACACAGTAAGCACAAATATATTCTCAATACAACCTTTAATTTTGAATATGATTAATTGCGATTAATCATTAGACAGCACTAAATATAAAATAATCATTATAATATGCAAATTAAAGCAAAATGTACCGTGAATATTGCACATTAATAAAAAAATATTAGTACTACAACAACATTAAGTGAAGTTTCACAAATTAATCTTGAGAGGAGCATGTGATATGATTGATCGCAGCTGGTCTCCTATTTGCAATCATTTGTAAACCAATCGGATTAATCCAAACTCAATATAATTAGCCTGTCTAAAACAACTCCCTTATCTTTGTTTTCCAAAAAAAAAAAAAAAAAAAAAACACAGCCCCCCCATCTTCCCCCTTTTCCACTTTTACCAGGGGGAGCTCTCGAGAACCACTTGATCTCGTACCCCGTTACATGCTCATTGACCAGACGGGAGCCCTGGGCTCAATTATCTCAGACCTCAAGGTTCTCTCCCAGACAGCATGCCAAACCTGCAATTATTATCAAGCAATATCTAACTTTTGAAACAACAATACATTATGATCAATTATTAGAACAACATGCACCATGGAAAGTAAATAACTAATAAGCATAGATATATATACACTAGATACCGCATACAGGCCCTGAGAGTCAATAGCGACGCCACATTTATACAGTGCTCCCAAGACAAAAAGTCATTCAACCGCATTTAGTCAAGACTAAAGGCAATCTGAAGATGCTGAACTTTAGCGCTGTGTACGGGTGTAGTAACAAGCAAACAATGAAAACAAAGCATAAAGGCAGAACATTTCATAGGTAAGATTTCGCTTTTTATGACTGTATATAATCACAAACATTTGTGCTAAACGAGTGGCATTATTGATGATAATACAGCCACTACATGCATGAAATTCTAGGCTTATTCTAGAGATTGTTGGAAGTGAAAGCAGGACAGGGGTTGTGTTTCAGGACATGGATTAGATCTAATTTAACAGGGAGGGAGGATAATACATTTCCATGCACACAAACACACGCTCTTTGTCAGCAATGCCCATTCGCTCACTTATCCATCAATGTAGAAAAGTGATGTAAAATTATAATTTTCATAATTTAAATAAAATATTTGCATACTGACCACCAATTCATTGATTTTATCATTGATATATGTATATATGTGTATATATCTATGGCTTTGGATGGCCAGTCCTCCACTGCACTATGTTCCTACATACATTTCAAAGGAGAGCTACCCTGTACAAACATGATGGCTGTATTGATGCGTTCGTTCCAATAGACAACAACAGCGTAGGCGGCATTTAATGTAAATATCTACAGCTAATAATAATAATATTAATAATAATTATAATAATAATAATAATAATAGCTTTTATTGGTTACAAAAAATCCTGTATATGAAATGCCATGCTAAATTAAATTAGTCTTAAGTAATACCTCTAATACCCTGTGCCCAAAACCATGGTCAATCCAAACAAACAAACCTGATTCAGGATTATACGCATACTCAAAAGCCAAAGTGACTGTTTTCAAAGCAAAGGAAACCTGACTCTCTGCTCCGAGCAGATAAAAACAAGCTACGGAAATCCACCCATGTTATAGTCGACCTCTGGATGGTGCACATGGTTTCAAATTCCTCTCAAGCAGAAAAGTTCAGATGCCTGGTTGTTTTGCCAGGCGACACGTGCTGTTTATGGATCATGTCAGATTACTGCACAAAGTTGAAGAACGATATGCGGGCTAAGTATGCAACAAAAAAAAAACTGATAACACATGGTTTTTTCCCCTGCACTAACCAGATTTCCTGCTCCACGTATATACAAACAGATAACAAAATAGCAGAATCTAGCCTCTATATCATATTGTGAAATTACAGCTTCATATTTTGCAGAAAATAAGACACACTTGATTAAGATTTCATTGTTGAGGGCAATATTACATTAGACTCCATTAACATTTACATTCATCAATTTAATAGTCAAAGCGGAAGACACTAAATACAGGTACAAACTGGGGCTAAAACATTTGAGCTCGTCTATTTTTTACCATTTAGCGGCATTTAAAAAAACACACCAGCTTCGATTGCTATTATAATGTAAATTCTCATGTGTTCATATAGTCACATTTTCCTTGTACTGATCCAACATGTGATTTTATGAGAAGTGGTGCTAACGGAGTATTCGCACAATGCTCCAAACCACAGATTTAGATGAAAACACTTGTTTTTCAATTCACATGCATCTCCAATCCCTTGCAAGCAGTGTAGCATGGATTAAATCATTCAAATATAATTGGGCATCAAACCAAGTGTTTATATAAAGGTGATGAAAAGGGACGTAATTAAACAGGATGATTATACATTAAAAAAAGCGAGCAATTGGTCCATATGCCACATATACCACAGCGGAATGAACCGTGAACTTATCCGGCATTTGTTTTTACTCAGCGGACCAACCACCCCTGGGAAACATCCTTTCACACTCAGACACTATGGACAATTTAGCCTACCCAATTCACCTGTACCGCATGTCTTTGGACTGGGGGAAATCGGAGCACCCGGAGGAAACCCACAGGGAGAACATGCATACTCCACACAGAAACGCCAACTCACCCAGCCACGGCTTGAACCAGCGACCTTCTTGCTGTGAGGCAACAGTACTACCTACTGCGTCGTCTGATTTAATGAACAATTCAATTTAAAGTTCACTCCAAATTAAAAATCACTGACCCAAACTGCATTTGTACTCCTTTAACATTTGCTGGTGTCATTAAAGGGATAGTTCACCCAAAAGTTTACTCAACCATGACTTGTTGGAAACCTGTAACCATCAACTTCCATAGGAAAAACAAATACTACAGAGGTCAATGGTTACAGGTTTTCAACATGTTTCAAAACATCTTCTTTTGTGTTCATCAAACTCAAACTGATTTGGGTCAATTTAAGGGTGAGTAAATGAGGACAGATTTTAATTTTTGGATAAAATATGCCTTTAATCCTTTAAAAAAATTATGTATTAGCATACGCATTTATTGTTTATGTCTGCTGTAGTAGTTAGCCGTATCCTCTGTGTCTTTTGAGAGTGTGAAACAACAGCCCGGTTTTGTGATAGTTTTTATCCTGTCATTATAAGACTTTTGAATAACACCATATTTTTGATTGTATGTAATAATAAATCTATAACTAGCACAAATTGTTGTTATTTTAACTATCATATTTAAATGTCTAATATTTAAATTGGATTATATTTCATATAACTATATTTTTATATATTTATGATATTATAAAAGCTTGTTTATTATGTTAGGTGTTCATAGTGTTGGATGTTTTTGAATGTTCTTTTTGGGTCTGATGTAACGTAATTTCCTTCTGCATTTACAATTTATTGTGATGTTTTGAACCACAAAAATAAAGGAAACTGAACGGTGCATTTTACACGTCATATGCATGAACACCATTAGGATGACAAAGTTTTCGTTGTGCACACTTTATTCCAGCCCTCATACTCAAAAATAAAAATGAAGCATTATTTTTGGTTTACTGGCATTATATAAGGGCTTTGCAAGAGAAGCATGTTTTTTTATAAATGGTAAAAAGAAACTTTGGCAGAATAAACAGGCCTAATTTTGACATGGGCTTCAAATGCAACTAAGCTTGGCTTATTTATTTATCCTAGCCTCTCTATGAACTAAATTGACCGAGTGGAGCATTAAAAAAAAAAAGTGTCCCAGTTTATGGGCTGAAATGGGTCAACGGCAGCCATTTACACCCTATAAACACGTCTATATTTAAATAAAGCTAATAGAAAACAGTGTGAAGCTTCACAGGAAAGGTGCGATGCATGTAAAAGGTGAAAAAAAAAGTTAGAATTTGGGAAAAGCATGGGCTGTTTTTTTCTCCTTCCCAGTTCAAATACAGCAGCAAAGCCTCATCTGTGCGAGCATTTTGCCCTTGCCTGACCTGATGCATTATGGGAATTAAAGCTTTAGTAAGCTACTGTACTGCCAGTGCACCCAAAACAATGGAGTAAACAGCGTTGCGTAACTAACAGCTGGGGTTGGATTTGCCCCGTGAAAAGTTGAGGTGCTTGCAACTCAGCTGGACTGAATCGTCCCAGAATTCCTCTACGGCGATAGGCTCAAATACTAAATTAACCTCCTGTTCAGTGAGGAGTGAGGCTGAACTAAATGCTCACGTTCAGACGAGAAGTCATGGTTATTTTTTTGCTTTGTAATGCTGTGGGATTGACACAGGTAATGCCTGGTAAGGGTCATCCCAAACACATGTTCCCTTTTTGAGAACATGAAAAATAATAGGGAAGTTTATAAATCATTGTTTGAAAATATGATTAGAAAACAGCCAAATTCACTGACATCTGAAGCATTCAGAAAGGTTGTAAAATGCACATGGAACCATTATGCGGTATTATTAGATTATTATAAAAGATATTGGTTAATAATAAAGTATTTGCTTAATTTTAATCTTGAATTGGCTTGATTACATTGCTATACTGACAGTTTTAAACAAATGAGCCTCCCACATATGTATTAATCTGAGTGACATGCTCATTTAATTGTTAATAAATGTAATAAACTGTTAATACAGCTAAAATTTACTTAGACTGCACAATGATTAAGGCTTTGCTGTCACTTGTGGTGATCTAGTTTTACAGTGCTGAGAATTGTTTGACAAAAAAAAACTAAATGCAGTGTGGTTTAGAATCATCTGAATATGCCAAACATATGTGAAATGCAGTGTCCCAATTACATACAAGTATTTATGGCATCGTTGCTCTCTATGCTAACCTACCAACAAACCACAAAGCTCTACCCACATTGTCCTGCTCAAACCAGCACAACATGAGAAGCACGCAAGCTTCACCTGATCGGATACTCTTTTTCTGTAATACACATTTTGTTGGCTGCTATTATGCTTTTTTACATATTACATTACCTTTCATATAGCGTGTAACCGCTCTTTGTTAAGCTCTGCAAAGTTTTAAATGTTCATGCATATATTTAATTATTACTGATCTGAAGAAAGCAATCCAATTCAGATCTCCCTAAAATGAGCAGTTAATAATTCCAGTCTTACGTCCTGCAGAAACCTGACGCCAGACTGGGCGATATGACCAATTAGAGCAGAGTAGACCATCCTACCTATCACAACATACTGAGCACTCTGACCAATCAGAGCAAAGTAGGGCCATCTGACTATTTAGAGCAGATTAGACCATTCCACCAATCACACCAGACTGGGCAATCTGACCAATCAGAGCAAAGTAGGGCCATCTGACCAATCACACCAGACTGGGCAATATGACCAAT